>CAUYLG010069771.1:0-49594 GCA_963573385.1 Cacajao melanocephalus
GAAAAAAGAGACGCTCTTAGAAGAGATTTGAAAGGTCTAATTGCCAGGTATAAGGTGTGGGCCTGTTTGGATCCCTATTCCAGAAGGCTAACTGAGGGAAGGTGTTCTCTTACTGGGTCCACAAGGGGCGTAGTTTTAAGGGCAAGAACTTCCTGGAGCCATGCCCCCCTCCCATCTCTCTCCATCTGGGGGATTTAACAGTTTATGTTTGAATTTTGCGGGTGCGGGGAGAAACTGAGTCAATCACTCCATTGGAAGTTCTAAGGAACTCCTTTCATTGGCCTGGGGTCTTAGAGAAGGTAGGGGCTCCTCCCAGGTTAAAAGTCCCCTTCTTCCACACCCCTTGGGACTCCATGTTTGGGTTCCCTTCCACGAACACTCCCTTCGTGGAAGCCATCTTTCTCTCTCCTGGATTTTCCCTCTGGAGTCCCCTTCCACACTCTCTCGTGGAAGCCTGTCTTCCCCTCCTGAACTCCATCTCTCTCTATTCCCTAACACTCTCATGGAAGCTGCTTTCCTCTCCTGGATTCCATCTTTCTGGATTCTCTCACTCCATGTGAGAGTTAGCTGTTTCTTTCTCTTTCCTTCCCCTGTTTCTCTCTCTCTTTAAATAAATCACTTCCTACAAACACTTTTGAGTCCGGCATTTACTGCACACTGTGCCGTGGTCCCCTCTCTCATTCTTGAGAGGGCAGGAGGCCAAGAACCTGGAGAAATGTCCTCTCAGGGAAGCTAAGGGCACCCTGAACCCCAATATTACACAACCATGAGAAGACATTTTATAGATAATCCAGGATATCTGAATCTGAGCCATGCAGTAGATGAGAGTGGGGAATTCTTGTTAATTGTCATGTCCAGTAGTGGAAAGGGAAGGGGAGGGGTGAGGAGGAGAGGGGGTGAGAAGGAAGGGGAGGGGTGAGAAGAGGGGAGGGGAGGGATGGGAAGGAGAGGGGAGGAAAGGAAAAAGGGAAGGAACCAGTCCTTATTAGTTAGAGACACTAGCTATGGTATTTACAGATGGAATGTCATGTAAGTATTTATGGATAATGGGGCACTATTTACAATTTTGCAGAAAAACGAACAATCTGAATATGAATTAAGAAAACAAGTCCATTTATAGCAGCATCAAACAGAATACTTAAAAATACATTTAAGAAATATAAAATATGTACTATGAAAATTAAAAATATATTTTTAAAAAAAATTAAAGAAGAACTAAATAACTAGAATGACAGCCCGTATCCATGGATTAGAAAACCTAATATTGATAAGACAGTAATATTATCCAAATTGATCTACAGAGTCAAAACAACTGCTATTAAAGTTCTAGCTGCTTTTTTATGTGGAAATTCACAAGCTGGTCCTAAAATTCACATGAAAATGCTAGGATCCGAGAATAGCAAACACTGTTTTGAAAGAGGATAAAGTAGGAAGACTACTTTTGCACTTCATGATTTCAAAACTTACCTCAGAGCTAGAGTAATCACAATGGTGTACTGCTGGCATAAAGATGAACAAATAGATCAATGAGAAAGAATTAAGAGTCAGAAATAAATTTTATCTTACGATCAACAGGTTTTCAACAAAAGTGCCAAAAGAATTCAATGGCGAAAGAACAGTCTTTTTAACAAGTGGTGCTAGAACAACCAGCTATCCACATGCAAAAGAATGGAGTTTGAGGCCTACCTCATATCACATGCAGAAATTAACTCAATACGGATCAAAGCCTAATGTGAAAGCAAACACTGTAAAACTCTTAGAAGAAAACACAGGAGTAAAACTTTGAGATCTTGGGTTTAGGCAAAGCCTTCTCTAGATATAATACCAAAAGGTAAGTGACTATATATAATATATATAACTTGAACTTCATCAAAACAAAAAGACATACTTTGAAAAACTTAAATATAAAACCGTCGACTGAATGGTAGAATATATTTGCAAATCACATATGTGAGAAGAAAAACAGTATCTATAACATATAAATGACTTAATAATTCAATAAGAAGGCAACTCAAAAAATGAGAAAGGATCTGAATAGACATTTCTTCAAAGATGGCATATAAATGGCCAACAAGCACATGACAAGATGCTCAACACCATTAGTCTTTAGGGAAATGCAAATCTAAACCACAATGAGATGCTACTTGATACCCATTAGGATGACTAT
The DNA here is from genome assembly GCA_963573385.1 of Cacajao melanocephalus. Taxonomy (NCBI): domain Eukaryota; kingdom Metazoa; phylum Chordata; class Mammalia; order Primates; family Pitheciidae; genus Cacajao; species Cacajao melanocephalus. The sequence goes on from CAUYLG010069771.1 coordinate 2,168, forward strand.
AATAAAAAAGATAGAAAATAACAAGTGTTGGCATGGTTGTAGAGTAACTGGAACCCTGAAACACCGCTCGTAAGAATGTACAATGGTGTAGCCACTTTGAAAAACATTCTGGCAGCTCCTCAAAAAGTTAATCATATGATTATGATTGACCATATGACCCAGCAATTCCAATCCTAGGTATACAGAAAAAAAAAATGAAGACAGGTACTCAAACACTTGTACATAAATATTCATAGTAGCACTGTTCACCATAGCCAAAAGGTGGAAATCACCCAAATGTCATCAACTGATGAACAGATAAACAAAAGGTGGTACAGTCAGGCATCGTTTTCTCACAGGGATATGTTCTGAGAAACGCACCATTCGGCAATTTTGCTGTGCAAACATTATAGCGTGTATGTGCACAAACCTAGATAGTAGGGATTTTTTTTTGTTTTTGTCTTTGTTTTTTTTTTGAGATGGAGTCTCGCTCCATCACCCAGGCTGGAGTGCAATGGTGTGATCTCGGCTCACTGCAACCTCTACCTCCTGGGTTCAAGTGATTCTCCTGCCTCAGCTTCCTGAGTAGCTAGGATTACAAGCATGTACCACCACACCTGGCTAATTTTTGTATTTTTTAGTAAAGAGGGGTTTCGTCATGTTGGCCAGGCTGGTCTCAAACTCCTGACCTCAGGTGATCTGCCTGCCTCAGCTTCCCAAAGTGCTAGGATTACAGGCGTGAGCCACCATGCCCAGCCTGATGGTAGATTTTTATGTGCTTACCATATACCTAGGCTACATGGTACCACCTACTGCTCATAGGCTACAAAGCTGTATGTCATGTTACTGTACTAAATACTATAGACAATTGTAACACGGGGTAAGTACTTGTGTATCTGTAAAAATATACAGTAAAAATTATATTATAAAACTATGAGACCAACATTATATATGTGGTCCATTATTAACTGAAACATTGTTATTTGTTACATTTGTATAGCCATACAATGAAATATATTCAGCCATAAAAGGAATGAAGTACTGATACATGCTGCAACATGAATGAACCTTGAAAATATCATGACATGTGAAAGAAGTCTCACAAAAGACTACTTCTTTTATGGTTCCATTTATATAAAATCTCCAGAATGGCAAATCTATAGAAACAGAAAAATTAGTGGTTGCCCAAGGTTGCGGTAGAAAGTGATTACTAATGGATATACGGTTTATTTCTGGGGTGATGAAATGTTCTAAAATTGATTATGGAGATGATTGTACAACTCTGTGAATACATGGCATTTTTTGGCAGGAAAGAAGTGGGAAGTGATAGATGAAATATGAATAGCAAAACGTTGGAATGTTTATAGATATTTTAAAAGTTAAAAAAATAAACAATAGTTTGAAATCAGTCTAATTTTAAATGAAACTTGGAATACATTTCTGTGATGTCTACAATATTGACTATCATTTTAATGCACATAGAAAATTACTGGAAAATACTTTACAAAATATTTTGAGACGGGGAACCATTTAAGGGGTCCCAAGAGTCCAGGTGTGATCCAGACAGCCTTTTCTTGTACTAGGAAGTCACAAAGTGGTGGATTCATCAAGTAGTCATCTAGTCCAGCCCCTTAGCATTGAGGGAAACTGCTGGCAGCCAGCAAGACTGAGGGACTTGCCTAAGCTTCTTGCCTTTCATAAAATTCTTTTAAGGATCAAATGAGACAACGTGTATGATGAAGTTTTATAAATCCTTTGGGTTGCAACTGTGGTACGTGAATACATGGGCTTGAACCTCAGTTCTGTTTCTTGCTACAGCCAAGTGGGTGGCTTAACTTCCTCGAGTTTCAGTAAAAATGAAGATACCACCAGCGTCAAAACGGTGTGACAAGAACTAAATGAGGCGACACTATCCCAGTATCTTCTAGACCAGGAACTCGGTGAGTTAACTGTTAGCCACGTTCTCAGTAAAAGAACAACGTGAACTACACAATGGAGCCTGCGTGCAGACTTGGGTTCACAATTTAAAGTAACGTCATTTCAAGATTTAATGAGGAAATTCCCATTTACAAAACCTGGTTTGAGTTGTCCGCATGAGTAATTTTCATGGAATCTGCTACGTAAAATAGTTTGTTTTTAAAGGTCCCAAGAACAACAATGCCGGAGTCCTCTGTGCCAAATTCCACCTTTGGGTCAAACTCCATCATTGCTTATGGGGCACCCAGTGTTTAAAATTGTTTGAATTTATATGCCTCTATATAGGGCACCTCTCTCCCCGGAGCACCACAAGCCTCACCATTCTCTTTTGTCTATCCTCAAGCCCGTCTCACTTTACATCATTACCTGGTCCCTGAAAGTGATTAAGTTTCTAGACTCTATCTCAAATGCTCAGAAATCTCTTTGCTGGCTATCCAACTTTCCTCTTATAAAAGTTTGCAGAGCCTCTTCTTTTCTCTTAAAGTCTTTTCAAGCTTTAGAAGGTTTTTAAAAGTTCATTTTAATATTTTCAATAACTTAAAAAAGTGCTACCATATTTTAAAAGATAACATAGACCAGTACCGTCCCGATAGAAGAAAAATACTAGCTGCAAATGCAAGCCACCTGCATAGTTCTAAATTTTCTAAAAGCTTTGTTTATTAAGGGGAAAAAACAGGTGGAATTAATGTTAATAATATATTTTCCTTAACCCAATATATCCAAAATTTTATTAACATGTAATCAGTATAAACATTTGTCTTTCAAACGACGTATTTGAAATCCAGTGTATGTGTTATATTTATAGCGCATCTTAATTTGGACTGGCTCAAGTGCTAATAGCCAACAAGTGGCTAGTGGCTCTGAATGGGACAGCACAGATTGAGACGACTGTGATATATCATACAATATGAGGCCTTGAAAGAAGATGTGAGGTTACACAGGAAAAGAACATCTATGTTAGAAAATATGGGAGTGGCGGATTCCAGGGCTTTGGTAGTCACGCCAATGACCTGGTTAAAGCAAAGCTTGAGATAGAATGAAACTTAGATCCTATTATTCCAGGACAGAGAAGGAGGGGAGGACAGTCAGGGCATCCATTTTTGCTCTGATTCTCCTTCTGTCTTTCCCATTCTATGTGTATTGCAGGTGGCATAGGGCAGAGTTGAAGACAATGTGAACACAGAAGCATAAAAGACGGGATTGAGAGATTGCCACTCCTCGTAGATACTTTCAAGCCCCAGCTTCAACTCATATAGCTTGAAGGGTTCCAGGGCCAGGAAGAGCCTGGAGACACTGGCGAGGATTTTCATTTCATTCCTGACCTCCCCCCAACCAACTTCTGAAGCAGCATCCTCTATCTCTAAATAACAGGCCTCCCTGCTCTGCTATTCAGGGAATATTATGTTCTCCCAACTGTGATATTTTGGGTCCTTTTGGCAGGAGGTGGAGATGGGCAGGGATGGAAAAAACCCACGAATGTATTCAGAACAAGGAACCAGCAAAGTACAGACATCTGGCCCCAGGATTTTGCTGGCTCCAGGGACGTCACTGTAAACCCACTAACACTAATTGCTTTCACGTCTGCTCCCGTTTCTAGTGGAAATAAAATGCCTCTCTGGCTAATGGAAAATGAAACGCCCGTTTGCTGTTTGTTTACCACATTATGTAATAGCTCTCTGCACCACCTCCTCCCCTGGCCCCTGCCCTGAAACCCTCTGAAGGGCAGCTTGTACAAAGCCTGCAAGTGCTCTACAAGTACAAGGTAACACAGCTTCAGAAAGGGTGCCTGTATTCATGTTAGGACTGTACAACTCTTTAATCCTAAACAGACAGGAGGGAAGGGCAGAAAGAAGACAGTGAGAACACAATCGAGAATGAGAAGAGAAGAATTCTATCTGCTTTAAATTCATGCTTCCAGGAATATTTGCCATCTCCACACTTGATGCTAAGTGCAAAGATCTAGAGCAGCTCATCGAACCTCAAAACTTCTAAATTGTTTCCCTGACGAAGAAGGGGAAATACAGGTCCAGCTGAAACTGGAGTTTAAGAAAGTGGACTCTCATCCATTGGGCCTTTCAAACATCTGACAGTAGGTGATTGGGAAGCCTTCTTTGACTGTCCTGTTCTGGTTGGCTGCCTGTGTTTACTCCCATGTTGGCATTTTTTTACAGTGTGATAGCAAGTATAAAGACCTCTGGCAGTCCTTCCTCTCCCCTCGCCAGTTCTCTCTTTCTTCTCCAGTAGCAGAACCACTAATTTTAGCTGGACCCATGGTTGCCAAGAATAAAAAAACTCCATTTCCCAGTCTCCCTTGCTAGTAAGTGTGGCCATGTGACTAAGTTCTGGCCAATGGGATGTGAATGAAAGTGCTGTATAAACTTCCCATGGTGCAACCCCTCCATTCCCCTTTTCCTGTGTGACAAGCATGAGGCCATGTTGGGCCATGTAGGCAAAGACAGCACTTTAGGGATGGTGGCACAAGACAGAATCCTGGATCCCAGACACTGCAGAGCTGCCAGACTGCTATGGGAAAAAGAATTTACTATTTTGGATCTCGGTTATTGCAGCTGAAATTGTATGCTTGGGATCTATTTGCTGGAGAGAAGAAAGGAGGATACCCTTAAAATAGATGACCCCACCATTTGGCTTTCACATTGGAAAGCCAGCCTCCAGCTCTTTCTACTTTTCTTATTAATGAAGAATCTTACATCCCTACCAGGTCCCAGACCTCAGATACTACATCTTCCTCCTCAATTTTCTTTGTCCCCACTTCCTTCTGTATGCTGCCTACTCCCAGGCTGGCACAGAGCAGCACTCCTTGACCAGAATGGCCCAGACAGTTGGAATAAAGGATGACATTAAAGTAGAGCCCTTTGTTATGTCTCTAGGGAGTGCCCTTGAAACACCCTGTTACAATGGCCAAGAAAATTGCCTAAGGGCCAGGCACGGTGGCTCACGCCTGTAATCCCAGCACTTTGGGAGGCCAAGGTGGGAGGATCACGAGGTCAAGAGATCGAGACCATCCTGGCCAACATGGTGAAATCCCGTCTCTACTAAAAATACAAAAATTAGCTAGGCATGGTGGCGTGCACCTGTAGTCCCAGCTACTCGGGAGGCTGAGGCAGGAGAATTGCTTGAACTTGGGAGGCAGAGGTTGTAGTTAGCTGAGATCGTGCCACTGCACTCCAGCCTGGCGCCTGGCAACAGAGCAAGACTGTCTCAAAAAAAAAAAAAAAAAAAAAAAAAAAAAAAAAAAAAAAAAAAAGAAAATTGCCTAAGATGGCCAAGTTCAAAGGGCTTATCTTCAAATCAAAAGCAAGAATGGGGTTTTGTACAAACATCATCTTCCGCCCAGTTCTGAGGTTCTATCTGGCAAACTTGGAGTAAAGTTAAGATCAAATGGGCTCAAAGGATCAGCTATTACAAGAGGCCTCTGTCAGATGGCTTTTCCTGAGCCACTGGCTTTCATCAGGAGAGAATTGCAAACACGAACCGTTTGTTTAATGTAGACGGTGATGAAATAAATAGGGTGACTCCATCTCAACCACCCTCCTCCCAGTACGCACCCAACAACTCTCGGAGATTGCCCAACCAAAGAGCGGAAGTTCACAGGATAGCTCTTCTTGGGTCAGCACCCAAAGGTGGGAGCACTTGGCTTTGCTCCCAGAAAAACTATAATCTGGTGAAGGTATGTGAGAAATGTGCCCTTCCCTACTGCACACTGCAGAAGAAAGTGGCCGAGAGCCCGGCCACTGTAGCACCTGTCCTCCACATGGAGAGTCTTTATGAATCGATAGCTTCTCACTCCAGCTTAGGCAATAGCCTCCGTCTCATCAGAACACAGTTGAATGCAGCCTTGGGCCAAGCTATGGCAGGCCAAGGGTAATTTCCTTTCCTTCTTAGGGCAGGACCTAGTTCCAATTGTCTTGCTTTGTCTAACTCAATTTTCTGCACAATATAGCAAGCTCTGTATCTTGGGCAGTGAGGTGAAAGCTTCCCTTTGTTCTTCCTTGTGGTTTCCAGTGGAACTTTGAGGAGGGGCACATTTTGCTTAAAAAACAACATTAATTGTGAGGAGAGAATAGCTTTTCTACTGATGACTGCTATTCTAGTAAAAATGTGTGTTGGCCCAGCACAGTGGCTTACGCCTGTAATCCCAGCACTTTGCAAGGCTGAGGCAGGTGGATCACAAGGTCAGGAGTTCAAGACCAGCCTGACCAACATAGCGAAACCCCATCTCTACTAAAAATACAAAAATCAGCTCAGTGTGGTGGCACATGCCTGTGGTCCCAGCTACTCAGGAGGCTGAGATGGGAGAATCGCTTGAACCTGAGAGGTGGAGGTTGCAGTGAGCTGAGACCACACCATTGCACTCCAGCATGGGTGACAGAGTGAGACTGCATCTCAAAAAAAAAAAAAAAAGGCTGGGCTTGGTGGCTTATGCCTGTAATCCCAGCACTTTGGGAGGCCAAGGCAGGCAGATCATCACGAGGCCGGGAGATCGAGACCATCCTGCCTAACACGGTGAAACCCCATCTCTACTAAAAATATAAAAAATTTGCTGGCGTGGTGACACATGCCTGTAGTCCCAGCTACTTGGGGAGGCTGAGGCAGGCGAATCGCTTGAACCCAGGAGGTGGAGGTTGCAGTGAGCCAAGGTGGTGTCATTGCACTCCAGCCTGGGCAACAGAGCAAGACTCTGTCTCAAAAAAAAAAAAAAAAAAAAAAGTCTGTCTACCTGTGAGGACCACCCCCTGTGACCTGACAGGGAGAAAAGATAATAAGGAGTTCAGGTGAACAACTCAGGACCTGAGGAAAGTAGGCCAATGGGTGGAAATAAAACCCAGCCACGAGCAAACAAAAGAGTTAATGAACAGGAGATCATCTGATGCCCAGTGGTGTCCTCATCCTAGGGCCCTCTCCGAAGGTACTCTGTGCTCACCCGGCTAACAGCTTTGTTAAGGAAGGAGTTGGGCTGATAGATTTGTTCACTTCTATAGTCACTTATCTTGGAATGACTTGTTTTTAGGAAAATGACAGTTAATTTTTTAAAAAATAAACAACACAGGCCAGCATGGTGGCTCACGCCTATAATCCCAGTACATCGGGAAGTGAAGGTGGGTGGATCACTTTGAGGTCAGGAGTTCGAGACCAGCCTGGCTAACATGGTGAAACCCCCTCTCTACTAAAACTACAAAATTAGCTGGGCGTGGTGGCATGTGCCTGTAATCCCAGCTACTCAGGAGGCTGAGGCAGGAGAATTGCTTGAACCAGGGAGGTGGAGATCGCAGTGAGCCGAGATCATGCCATTGCCCTCCAGCCTGGATGACAGAGTGAGACTCCATCTTAAAAAAAAAACAAAAAAAGAAAGAAAAAGAAAAAGAGTGCAACAACACAGACAAATCCTAAGAAAAAAATGAAACACCTCCAAATCTACCACCCATCAAATAACCATCATGAGATTAGGGGGACTGCAATTTCAGTTATGTCTTTATGCATCGATACAAGTAGGAAGATGGATAGATTTACAGGCAGAAATAATTTAAAGGGAGTATACCTTTAAATTAAATTAAAAGGAGTATACCACGTAGCTTCTTTAAGAAACAGGATTCCACTATTTGAACTTAACAGATAAGAAAGAAACTGAATTGAAGTAGGAGCTGCTGCTGAGTTTCTAAAACGATATAGATTTTTAGGTTTTTTTTTTTTTAAGATTGGCAGGATAACCCTCTAAGGCTAACTGAGGTAAACAACATCAGAAAAGTTCGTAACATAGGGAAATAAATCCCCAGATGATGCGAAAATGTTTTCTTTGGCACTCTGGGAAGATGTCTTAACTTTAGATAAACATAGCAAGCTACTCTGGAATTTGTGTTCTGGGACCCTGGCTCTGGCAATGCAGCTGGCTGGCTCCTGTGTTTGGATGGGTTATCTCATCTTTATAGGAAGGAGACTCTACCTAGTGCTTGGCAAATCTGGACAACAACAATGAAAGTTGGAAAGAAGGTTTGGAAGGCCGAGGAAGGTGGATCACCTGAGGTCAGGTGTTTGAGACCAGCCTAACCAACATGACAAACCCTATCGCTACTAAAAATACAAAATTAGCCAGAGGTGGTGGTGCATGCCTGTAATCCCAGCTACTCAGGAGGCTGAGGCAGGAGAATCGCTTGAACCTGGGAGGTGAAGGTTGCAGTGAGCTGAGATCACGCATTGCACACCAGCCTGGGCAACAAGAGCAAAACTCCATCTCAAAAAAAAAAAGAAAGAAAGAAAGAAAAAGAAAGTTGGAAAGAAGGGGAGTTAATTACCCAATATGCTGGCAGAAAAAAAGTGGAGAACAATTTGTAAGTTCAGAATCAGTGTCACGGGATCCCAGGACAGACCAATGTAGGTCTGACCAATTTGGATGGAAGGAGAAAAAGTGAGGAGAAAGAGGAAGAAAGGCGTAGAGGAGAGAGACCTGACTCCTTACACTAAGGCTGAGAATCAACACCTTACCTGCCCCTACACGTCACCCCTCACCCTCTGCCTCAGGAAGGAAGGGCCACATAAGTACTCACACAGCAAAATACAGTTTAATTTCACGGAGGCAGGGGGAAAGCTTTCAAAGTAACAAGGAAGCCTCACATAACTGTATGGTGAACTTAAGCTTTCACCCGGAAGAGCCCAGCTCCTGCAAACAGTCAGCTTGTGTGCAGACCTTTGAGTATGCTGTCATTGCATTATAGGAAAAATGAGACAGTCCACAGGAAGAGTAAAAAACAGAAGGAAGTCTGCAGGCAAAGGGACACCTTGAAACACAGAGGAGGACAGAGAAGCCAGATGTGAAGACGGCAGGCTCCAAACCCTGAGTGAATCCAACCTGTGGCTGCTGGGTCTGCCTCCTGCATTAGCCAGTGAGGATCAACAATGACATCGGCTGTCCATTTCCATCCAGTTGTACCCTGCAGCCTGGTTTCCTCAGATGCAGCAACACCGTGTCACCAGAAAGGTCTCCTTCCTGGGCAGTGGCCACACCGATGAAGGCCTGCCATCCAGTCTGTGATAGGAGCCAGTCATCGGCGGCAAGGAGTGCCTTAACCTTTCCTCCTCTTCAAGGAATGAGGATGATCCCTCTCTACAACCCGCTCATTGACACCATTTCCAGCGAGAAGCTGGAGGAAAGCCTTTACTTCTGAGATCAGAGGACGGAGCCCAGAGCACGAGCTTTGGAACGGGATGGCCTGGTTCAAGTTCTTGTTCTGCCTCTTTCTAGCTGTTGCAGTCAAAGTACTCAACTTCTTTGTGCCTCTGTTTCCTCATCTGTAACATGAGGGAAATAAGAAGAGCGACTTGAGAACTATGGCAGGGATTAAAGGAAATAACCTACAGCAAGTGCTAACAGCAATTCCAGCCTTAGCAAGAGCTCCAGTATTAGCTATGAGGGTTAGACAACCACTTAGCACATAGTAAGTGTTATGAGCTGAAGTGTGTCCCTCCAAAATTCATATATTGAAGCTCAAAACCCCAGTATCTCAGAATGTGACTTTGGAGACAGGTTCTTTATGGAGGTAATTAGGTTAAGAGGAGGTCATTGGATGGGCCCAAATCCACCGTGACCGGTGTCCTAGAAGAGGAGATGAGGACACAGCCACAACAGAGGGAAGACCCTGTGAGGGTACAGAGAAGACACCACCTACAAGCCAAGGAGAGAGGCCTCAGGAGAAATCAACCCTGCTGACACCTTGATCTTGAACTTCCAGCCTCCAAAATGATGAGAAAATAAATTTCTGTTGTGTAGGCCACCCAGCCTAAACAGCCTTAGCAAAGAAATACAAATGAAGGTTGACTGATAGTTTTTCTCTCTTTCTTTTTTTTTTTTTGAGACAGAGTCTCATTCTGTCCCCTGGCTGGAGTGCAGTGGTGTGATCTCGGCTCACTGCAACCTCCACCTCCCAGGTTCAAGTGATTCTCCTACCTCAGCCTCCCAAGTAGCTGGGACTACAGGCACGCACCACCACACCCAGCTAATTTTTTGTATTTTAATAGAGATGGGGTTTCATCATGTTGGCTAGCATGGTCTTGAACTCCTGACCTCGTAATCCACCTGCTTTGGCCTCCCAAAGTGCTGGGATTACAGGCATGAGCAACCATGCCTGGCCAGTTACCTGGTATTTTAGCGGAACTGATATTTAACCAGTGTGGAGGCAGAGCCAACGTCACTTCTGGCTGGTGGTATCAGTTATGAAATATTTCAAAGGTCTTTAACGTCCACTCCCTTCCCCCAATTAGTGTTATTCCAGGGGGGTCAACCCTGGGGTGGATAACCAGCGTGAGGTGCAGAAATCAGCGACAATAGGCCTGCCTTCCGCTCCCTCCTCTTGCCTTCCCTTCTGGGCTAACACAACTCAGCACACTGTGTGCTCTGAGCACTTACCCTGCCCATTTTTGAAGCACAAAGGTAGTCATGACCAAGTGCAGTGACGGGGTGGAGGGGACTCTTCTGAGCAAAGCTATTATTAAATGCTCATCTGAGAAGGGCTTGGGGGATCCTGTCTGTCTCAGAGAGTACGTGCGTTGCTATGGCGATTAGCATGATCCTGTTTGCGCAGCATCTTTCAGTTTTTCAAGTGGTCTTAGTGGCAGGTACTGAACTGGGAGTGAAGTTTTACCCAAGCAGATGGCCCACCCTCTTGGCTCTGCCATTGAGTCAGCCTTTGCCAACATGTTCCCCTGCAATGTTGGCACCCGAGTCTTAGGTGCCACTTGTACCTGATGTTTTGCCCTCTTTTTTCAGAGTCACCAGCCACACAATTTGTCACTTCATCTGCCCACAGGGCCTTGACCCTTCCACGCTCTTCTGGGTGGCAGGAAGAAAGGATGGAGGTGACCGTTCTTCTTAAGAATCTACCTGGAGGCTGGGCACAGTGGCTCATGCCAGCACTTTGGGAAGCCGAGGCAGGCGGATCACGAGGTCAAGAGATCGAGACCATCCTGGCCAACATGGTGAAATCCTGTCTCTACTAAAAGTACAAAAAAATTAGCTGGGCATGGTGGTGCGTGCCTGTAGTCCTAGCTACTCGGGAGGCTGAGGCAGAAGAATTGCTTGAACCTGGGAGGCAGAGGTTGCTGTGAGCTGAGATTGCGCCCCTGCACTCCAGCCAGGGTGACAGAGAGAGATTCCATCTCAAAAAAAAATCTACCTGGAGACTGGCTGTAGGGAGTAGGCCACCCACTTGTGAGGGGTTGTTCAGCCTGTCATTGGCCTCCAGTTTTCCCTCCCGCCACCAGGCCAGGTAAGCACAGCCAGAGTTAGCATGTATGAAGACAAGTAATGAGTACATACTCCTTGTCCCAAGAACAATCAAAAGAAGAGGTCCAATCCAAGAAAAACCAACATGATCCTCTCTAATGAATGGTCTCCACAGTGCCATTCAGCTCTAGACAGGCAGGGAACTTCCAGCTGGCTGTCATTTAGCTCTGTACTCTGCGTACCCACGGTAAGCCAAGGGTGAGGCAGGCTAAAAAGAATGTATGCTCATTCCCCGGCCAAGATGGGGAAGAAAGTACTACTCTGAAGCAGGCATTGACCCTGCCCTCCAAGGCTGCACCAGTCACCACCCCCTGGACCACAGGACAGCCTGTGCTGCCTTGTCCAAACAAGCATGTGTGCAAAGCAACCCACAGTAAAGCCGAACAGACAGCTTGGCAGATGAGACCCCAAGGCTCTACCAAGCAAACCAGGTTCAATCTCAAAGCTTAGTTTGGTTCTGCCCCTTGCACAGGTTAATGGGAACAGCAGTCACCTTAGGAACTATGCAGCACAAAGATGCCTGATGTAAAGAGGCCAATACGGAATGTATAACATGGCCAAGCCCCTAAGACTCTCTCAGAAATCAGTTTCTAGATGCTACAGACAATGCTTTCCATCTGCTTTACAGTTACCAAAGCACACCACATTTATTCTAGATAGAGATAAGGGCTTGTTCACACCGGTCAAAGGCAGGTTTTTATCTACTATTAGTAGGCTGCCTCTTCAGTGGAGACTATCGTGTTCCCCAGTCAGGGTAAGTGGCATTAGACCACTTCTAAGTACTCACTAACAAGCTAGGTACCCTGGGGAAACTGGACAGAAACAAAGCATGTGCCCTGTTCCTTAGCATCTTTTAAGGTGGATGGGGAGAAAAGATGTACGTATTTGGAGATAACTTGGGATGGCAGTGCAGTCATACTGGCAGGACTGCCAGGCTTGTGACGCAGGTCCTGAGTGCTGGAAGCATTGGGCAGAGTCAGCCAGCCTCCTGCAAATCCAACTAACAGAACAAAACTAGCCAGCAGAGGCTTAAGAGGCTGAGAAGCTGAGCCGTTTGTCTTAGGTCGGGAGTGTGATGCATTTGGTACTCCAGGGCGAATACAGCTGTCTCTGGCCAGGCACGTAGCACAGCAGTCGATGAGATCAAGTCCAGGAGCCACTCCGCTTGGGTTCAGTTCCTGGCATGGCCACCTAGGTCCCTCATGTGATCTCTCTGTGCCTCCAGAGCTCCAATGATAAAATGGAGACCACTAAATAGCTTCCACATCATAGGCTTGTTGGGGAAGAATGCCAGCACAGTGCCTGGCACGTAGGAAATGCTCGATAAATGTTGGCTATTATCCTGGGCCTGAACTTCTAACAAAGTTCCCTTCCATTTATGGCAGGAATCAGAATATCCAGTCTGAATCAAAAGACAGATTATGTAGCTCAAAGTAATTTTCATGTTAAATGAGATTTTCGTGGGTGGTAGTGGGGGTAGCCTTGGTATCCTATGAAGATGGTGTTAGTCAAAAGAGATTGTGACTCAAGGTAAAGGCCATTGTAACCCCAACAAATGCAAGGGCTAGAAAAAGAATGAGGCCTGCTTTTCTTGCCAGGGAGCAGCAGCTGTGGTGTCTGAGCAGGGAAAGGAATTAGGCACCAAAGAGAAAGCACATCAGCCATAATATCCCAGAACAGCCAGCAGCAGGGCAGAAGCCCAACTACTCGCTGGCAGGACCCCCCTTCATCCTTCACTGCTATATCCAGGTTCCGCCCCAGCACTCATGCCCTGCGCGGTGAGGACACTTAAAATATTCCTCAGAGACTAGGACCCAACACCCAACTTTTCTCAGGTCCTCTTAAAGCCAATCCCCTCCCATCTTCCACCCTTTCTAGAACTTGAACACACAAGGCAATTCATGGGACAGTTCTAGAACATGCTTGACTGTGGGAACCCAGTCTTTCTTTGCCTTCCAGTTTGCCTGCCCTTCTGCCCCCTTCCCTTTAACACCGACGTCCCCTCTGGGAGAGGGAATTGTCATTATGGGAGTGAAGGAGGGGTCGTTGAGTCACCCCCATCTCCTCCACCCACCTTGCCTTGGTCACTCCAGACAGAACACAACACAGCTCTCAGAACACAACACATTTCTAGGAAAGTGGATGCCACGGGGCACAGTCCAGCCCTGGTGGTGGCTGCAGATTTCAGAAGCCTTACTATTCCTCATTTTTCCTTAAGGGGAGGCATCTGCCCATGTCCTGGGTCAGGGAGATGTTTGGGTTAAGTTCCACAGGGCATCCAGTGATAGCAGACCTTCTATGTGTCTGGATTCACTAGCTGGGCAAGCTGACCTCTTCGATGGTCCATTTACTCATCAGATGAATATGTGGAACTGGTTAAACGAGATCATGAATGCAAAGCACATAGAGTTTGAGCCATAATCACCATCTGTCTAACCAATCACCATTATTATCTATGTGGCTATGGTGATTGGCATCTAGTTTTCTACTCACTCATTCAACAAACATTGACATATTTTTCTAGCATCAACCATGTGTCTGGCACATGGTGGTAACAGACAAACGGGGTCCCATTCCTGGAGGAATGTAGGGTCTAGGTGGGGAGTGATATGGTTCGGCTCTGTGTCCCCACCCGAATCTCATCTCAAAATGTAATCTCCACATGTCAAAAGAGGGACCTGGTAGGAAGTGCCTGGATCAAGGGGGTGGTTTCCTCCGTGCTGTTCTCATGATAGTGAGTGAATTCTCGTGAGAGTTGATGTTTTAAAAGTGTTTGGCAGCTCCCCCTTCATGCTCTGTCTCTCCAGCTGCCTTGTAAAGAAGGTCCTTGCTTCCCCTTTGCCTTCCGCCATGATTGTAAGTTTCCTGAGGCCTCCCTGTCCATGCAGAACAGTGAGTCAATTACAAATGGACTCTTTCCTTTATAAATTACCCAGTCTCATGTAGTTCTTTACAGCAGTGTGAAAATGGATGAATACAGGCCGACAGCCAGAAAACAATTAAAGAAAGAAGAAACATCATTTTAGGTTGTGGGAATGCTATGAAGGAAACCAATGGCGTTTGTAACGGAGGATAACAAGAAGGAACTTACTTTAGGTAGGGCAGTTGGGGAAGGCCTCTCTGAGGTGATGTTTAAGCTAAAATAGAAAGATAAGAAGAAGCTGGCCATGTGGAGAGCAGGGGCTTGATGGGTCCAAGAAATGAAAAAGTCAGTATGGCTGCTGTGCCATCACAAAAGGGATAGGGGAGAGCTGGGCAGGGGCTAGGGCTACAGGCTTTGGTAAGAGGCTTAAATTTTAAGAGTAATGGGAAGTCTCTGAAAGGTTTTAACCAACAGAGAGTATCTCATATAGATATACCAGACTTTCCTTAATTATTCACAATAAAAATTCCTGTTTACTCCTATTGAGTACTCACTGTGTGCCACGCTCTAGGCTACAAATTGTGCATGCATTATTCAGGCAGGACATGGTAGAATGAGGACTAGAGTGATGGAGATGGGGATGGAGAAACGTGCAGAGATTTGAGAAGTGAATAAAGGAAAAGAAAGTGGTCGGGCTTTGCTGACAGAGTGACGAGGACCCAGGGTAGAGCCCTGCTCAGACACTGCCACTGGCTTCTCAAGCTATCCCGTCATCATCATTCTTATCATCATCTCCCTGTCAGAACTATCATTTAACCAAAGAATAAGACAAGACTAAATCCATTAGTCAGCTTCTTTATAACACAATACTATGAACACTGCACCATGTGCTCAGTAGGAAGCACTTGCTAGGTTATTCTGTACTCTAGAGAACTCCAGTACGCCATGCTTTTCTTATTCTTCTTCCTCTTTTTTTTTGTGATGGAGTCTTGCTCTGTCACCCAGGCTGGAGTGCACTGGCGCAATCTCAGCTCACTGCAACTCTGCCTCCCGGGTTCAAGTGATTCCCCTGCCTCAGCCTCCTGAGCAGTTGGAACTACAGGTACATGCCATCACACCCAGCTAATTTTTGTGTTTTTAGTAGAGACAGGGTTTCACCATATTGACCAGGCTGGTCTCAAACTCCTGACCTCGTGATCCACCCACCTCAGCCTCCCAAAGTGCTGGAATTACAGGCGTGAGCCACTGCACCCAGCTGCTTGGGGCCTTTTTATTAACCTATTTCCTCTGGCTGAGTCTAGAAATATTTTCCAAAAGAACCTCACAATTGTTAAATGAGCCAATTAACTTAAGTCAGCTCCAAGGACAAAACCAGAGAACTAATCTAGAGACTCAAAGTCATACTGCTGTTTACTAACTACAATGGTGCTGCTAGTACAGTCGGTGTAACCAAGCAAAAAAGGCTTCTTACTGCGTCACAGTCTGTCAGGCAGAGACACAGAACAACGTCAGGCTCAAAACAGTCACAGAGTCTTGAGCCCAGGGATGGTTTCTCATAAGTGCAGCAGGAAAAGAATAGCCGGAACATGGGTTCTTTCAACCACAGCATGAATAGCAATATCAGTTGCCACGTTTTTGTGGAAACAATAATGCATGTCTGGGCTCAGAACCGAAAGATTACGCTGAAAGGGTCTAACCCACCCCTCAGTGGAGAGCACATCTACTCTCGCAGGCATTCTGGAAACATTGGCCATTTTCATCAATGCATGGGTGAATTTCACAACAACATGCAGCAAAGTGAGAAAACAAAAACAAAGTGAGAAGAGGAAAAAAAAAACCTTCTAAAGCTGAATGCCCTAGGTCTGTCATCCTCCTATACCTGGGAAGAACGTGTTAACTTACAGGTAAGAAGAGAGAAAGGTATCATGCTTATCTGACCTGGCTTCAGCCCCAGACCTGGACAAAGGTTGTCATTTTTGGAAGCCAGCCATTCACCTACTCAATAAAAATCTTACACCAAAGTGACTGCAGGGGACAAGCAGATTATAAATCATAACAAGATGGAGAAGAGACAAAAGAAAAATGAGGCCGGAACTGGAGGAAACACCCATCTCTTGAGTGAGGGAATTGTCCCATTCACATTCATTACCCTCCAGAGTTGCAAAAATCCAATCTGGGCACATGGGCTGATGGACAGATGACGGATCAAACTAGGTCCTTTTGCAGAACTTGCAGCCATCAGGGACGATTCTCCTTGCGTGAAGAAGTCTTATTTTCTCATCTCAGCCTTAGTTTGCTCGTGTTTCCTTTAACAGAATGAATTGAGTTGTGCAGCCTGTGAAAATCATGAATGCAGAGGCCTAAAAGGTGACACCTGGGAGCTTGCTCTGAATTTGAACCTGAGACACTTTAAGGAATCACCCGAAGCCCAGAGTATTGGTGTCATCTGTCACCTCTGCTTCTTATTTCTTATTCAGACTCTTCACTTAGAACTGTGAGATGTTAAAGCTGACACATATCTCAGAAATCAAGCTGTCCGGGACTCTTGTTGAAGATGAAAAAGCAGTCCCAGCAAGGATGGGTACCTGTCGCCATACACCTGGCCAACGGCAGAATTGGAATAGAAAAGAAGGTCCCCGAACACTGATCCAGCAAGAGCCTTCCTGCCACACTGGGAAATGTTTCTCAGCCCTTTTCATGAATATAATCAAGAATCTAAAGCCCTAGAAGGAAGTCAAAGAGGTGCTGGGGCTAACAGATTTCAAATGCATCCTGCCAATTGTTGGGTCGGTGTTTCCTGGTCAGACCATGGAGTTTGGGAGCCCCAGCAGGTGGTTCCTGGCTTTGTGTTTTTCTCAAGTTCCCATTAAGCAGAAGGCTTGGCATGGAGGAGGAGCAGCAGATGGCTCTTGCTGAAGTCCAGGTTGCCATATTGGACTTCTACTGCATTTCCTGTTGATGAAGGAGCTTGGAAGATTCATGCCTATTTGAGAGGCAAGTGTCTTTCCAAATGGAGACGGAGGCAAGAATTATTAAAAACTATGATTGAGACCTGGAGATCAAGATTCCAAAGAGGGAACAGACTATTTTTAAATTTTCTACTCTCCCCTGGGGAAAGGAAGGATGCCAGAGGCCTCTAAAGGCCAGAGATTTCCTCCTAAGGGATGAGTGAAGGCAAATGACATTGATCACCCTGCCATGTGTGCTCCCAAATGGGCCACTTCTCACTCTCCACGGAGACCGCCATCCCCTCTCTCCTGGACCGTGGCAGTAGCTGCTGGCCTTCTTGCTTCCATCCCTGCCAACAGCTAAACCAGAGTCAGAGCCAACCTCTTAAAACAGGGCATTGGATGCTGTCACTCCCCGGCTTTTCACTTTCCGGTGGCTTTGAAGACATTTGATGTAGAACCCTGAGTCACTCTGTGGCTTCCGGGGTCCCCCATGATCTGCTTCCTCCTCCACAGTGCCCATGTCGCCGCTCCTCTGACTTCTCGCCCTCGCTCATTCCTTCCAGCTCACTGTGCCTCACCATTGCGGGACACACAAACACACTCCCGCCCCTTTCACACTCACTGTTGCTTCCACCTGAAACCTGCTGTCCATAAATGTTCGTGTCTCCCTCCCTGGCTTCCTTCAAATCTCTGCTAATGTCCCCTTGTTGGACAGCCCTTCCCTGCTCACCCATGGAAGCTGGCACTTCGCTCATCCCTCACCCCTATCACTCCTGTGCCACGCCAGCTGGGCTTTGGGGCAGTGTGCTTATTGCCCACTGAGGGGATGCAATCGTCTCTCTTCCCTCCAAGAAGGTATGTGAGCTCCATGCAGGCAGGATGTGGTCGGCCTGTTCGCTGCCCTGTCTCCCCCCAGTGTCTGGGCAATGGCTGCCGGCACAGAGAAGGGGCTGAGTCCACAGCTTCTGGCTCACATGGGATCCATGCCTTTGAATGAGGTCTGGATGAAGAAAACACAGTTTCTAGTGGAAAACTCAAGGCCAGTGGGCCCTCTAGTTTCTTTGTATACACAGGTTTGTTTCCAAATGTATATGCTCCTGTATATCCATGCAGCCCTGTTTTAAAGAGTGACAACCAAGCCTCAGGACACATCACATGGAGGCCTGGCAGGGGTCCAAGGGCGAGGGAACGGCAGTGGATTTCCCGCAGGAAGAGGGCATCCTACTCTCAAATCCCAAGCACAGGCCAATTCTCGGGCATCTTTCCAAGGAAGAGCTCATCCCACCCGCTTCCTAGACACAGCTAGCTTGAGAGTGGAACACTCGGGGAAATAGGAGGGAAAGAGAAAAGCAGGGGCAAGAGAAAAGCTGTCACAAACCGAGCTGGATCCCAGAGCCCTCCTGAAAACTCTTGACCTCCCTGAGGCAAAAGGCACGTGTTGTCTCTTTCCTATGTAGTACCTCGAAATGCATCCAGTGAAAGGCCAGTCAAGACCTGCTGTCTTTTTCTTCTAAGTCTCAAGAATAAACTGCCAGGTATTTATCTTAAATTACTGAGACTTCTAGTTATCCAGCAGGCCACTGGCTCTACTTCAACAAAGGACTGATTTTTTTCGGGTCTTTGAGAGGACGCAGGCCTGGGTACACTCTCCCTCCGTGTGGGAGTATAACATGGCACGAAAGCAGGTTGCGATGTATGTCAAGCGTGTTTTAAAAAATTCCATGCCCAGTAATTGTGCACAGAGGAATTCACTCTAAACAGGATGTCATAAATCAGACAAAATGTTATATGCAAAGATATTCATCTAAGCACTATTTATAGTGGCGGTGGGGAACCACAAACCACCTAACTGCCTAAAAAACATAATAATAATGCATGTAAAATTCTTAGCCTGGTGTCTGGCACACAGTGAGTATTCAATAGGGGTAGATATAACGTTGTTATTTTGAATAAGGAGAGTATGGTACCTTTATATGAGGAATAGTTTTGAAGCTTTTGTTTTTCTGTTAGTATTATCACATGCATATAAAAGTGTGAGTAAAAAATAAACTGGCTGGGCATGTTGGCTCATGCTTGTAATCCCAGCACTTTGGGAGGCGGAGGCAGGAAGATCGCTTGAGCACAGCGGTTTGAGACCAGCCTGCGCAACACAGCAAGACCCTGTCTCTATAAAAAATTAAAAACAAATATTAGCCAAGCATGGTAGCATGCGCCTGGTAGTTTCAGCCACTCAAGAGGCTGAGGTGGGAAGACTACTTGAGCCCAGGAAATCGAAGCTGCGGTAAGCCGTGATCACGCCACCGCACTCCAGCCTGCGTGACAAAGTGAGATCCTGTATCAAAAAAAAAAAAAAAAAGAAAAGAACAGCTTAAAAAATTATACTTTCTACAGGATATCCATCCATATTAAAAGAAAAAAACCCATCAATATTTCTACACTATCCCAACCTCTGTATTTGACAACTGCATAAAAGGCATATACCACCCACCAGATGATCTCTCCGCTCCTACCACTGCAATCTTTATTAGCCTTCCCTCTCAGAGGCAGGTGGAAAAAGCCTTCTGCAATTCAATTAGCATTTTTAGGATCTATTATGTTCTAAGGCCTGACTAGGATGAACACCGCAGAAAGGACTGCTGAGACGATCAGGCTGGAAGCTCATCCTGCCTACGGAGGATCTCTGGTGAGGGACCAGAGGATTTGCATGGAAAGGCTTTGCTGGGGGCTGCAAATCAAACAGGCACAACAACCTGTGATGAATAAAGCAATGGCTGGTTTTTTCCTCTGGAAAGCACCACTGGGCCAACATCTGAAATCATGAGCTCTAATTCCTTTGGCGGAGGTATCCACAGGGAAGAAGGAAAATAAATCAACAGGCTTTCAGAAAACTAGGGACTGGTTGGGTCTCCTCCCCTTTTACACCTTCATTCACATACAAACACACACACACACACACACACACACACACACACACACACACGACAAGAACAAAAAGATAATGCATGTAAAATTCTTAGCCCAGTGCCTGGCACACAGTGAGTATTCAATAAGGGGTAGAGATAACATTGTTATTTTGAATAGTTAAAGAGGGTATTTATATGATGGATATTTTTGAAGCTTTTGTTTTTCTGTTGGTATGATCACATGCATATAAAACATCACATGCACAAACACACATTCTCTCCCTTTCTTCTAATCATGCCCTTTTCCAGTTAAGGCTGCTGTTCTTTTTTTTTTTTTTTTGAGATGGAGTCTTGCTCTGTCGCCCAGGCTGGAACGCAATGGCGCGATCTCGGCTCACTGCAACTTCTGCCTCCTGGGTTCAGGAGATTCTCCTGCCTCAGCCTCCTGAGTAGCTGGGATTACAGACACCCACCACCACGCCTGGCTCATTTTTCTATTTTTAGTAGAGACAGGGGTTTCACCATGTTGGTCAGGCTGGTCTTGAACTCCTGACTTCGTGATCCGCCCACCTTGACCTCCCAAAGTGCTGGGATTACAGGCATGAGCCTCCATGCCCAGCCAAGGCTGCCATTCAATCCTTAAGTTCTGGTGACAACAAAATGAACAAGAAGCTCATTTGTATATTTTATTGTGTTGCAAAACCCCAAGCGGAGTCAAAGAACCCTAAAACACATGCTGCCTGAACGGATTCTCAGGAGAGAAAATCTGACTCTGCAAATGCAGAAAATGGTAAAGCTGGAGGGGGAAAGAGACCCCTTCTACCCTGTGGAGGAAACTAGGATCCACCAAGTGACACTTAGTGTCCCCAAGATGCTACACAGAGAGTGTCAATTTTCTCACCACCTTCAATCCCATCCAACAAATCCTTCATCCTCTACTTCCCTGCTTACTCAATTTATTTAAAATAATGCCTTGACAGGCTGGGCATGGTGGCTCACGCCTGTAATCCCAGCACTTTGGGAGGCTGATGTGGGCGGATCACGAGGTCAGGAGATGGAGACCATCCAGCCTAACACGGTGAAACCCCGTCTCTACTAAAAATATAAAAATTTAGCCAGGCATGGTGGTACATGCCTGTAATCCCAGCTACTCAGGAGGCTGAGGCAGGAGAATCACTTGAATCTGGGAGGCAGAGGTTGCAGTGAGCCGAGATCACGCCATTGCACTCTAGCCTGGGTGACAGGTCGAGACTCTGTCTCAGAAAAAAACAAACAAACAAACAAAAAAAAAAACACAAGCTATGTTCATAGCTAGATTTAAACGAAGTTCAGTTGGTGAGTAGGGGATCTGACCTTAGCATTTTATCTTTTCCATGACTACTCCTAGCCACTGTCCTTAGCTTACAGAGTGAGCAACAGGAGCCACCTTGGTTCTGGGTGCTTGCTGCAATGTTAGCGAACAGAAGTTTTCTAGCCAATTCGATATATGCCAGACTTGTTCAGACCTCCAATGAAGAGCTTAAGTTTCTCAGTTTCTTGGAAACTGTATTTGCTGAGTACTAAGTTTTGTTGCAGACTACCTGTTTTATAAATAAAGTCTTATGGGAACAAAGCTATACCTGTTAACTTACAGATTGTTTATGGCTGCTTTTGTACCCCACCTGCAGAGTTGAATAATTGCAGCAGAGGCCCACAGAGTCCAAAATATTTACTATCTGGCCTTTTACAAAAAAATTTGCTACCCCCTGATTTAGCTTGTGAAACACGAACTTTGATACATATGCACCAGT
The DNA here is from genome assembly GCA_963573385.1 of Cacajao melanocephalus. Classification (NCBI taxonomy): domain Eukaryota; kingdom Metazoa; phylum Chordata; class Mammalia; order Primates; family Pitheciidae; genus Cacajao; species Cacajao melanocephalus. The sequence continues at coordinate 23,923 of CAUYLG010069771.1, forward strand.
TAAATATGTCTTTCTGATTTTTTCCAGGTGAAAGTCAATATAATAGGAGAAGTGGTTGACCAGGGAAGTACCAATTTGAAAATTGATCATACAGGATTCAGTCCCCATGCTGCAATCTATTCAACACGTCCTGATGTTAAGTGTGTGATACACATCCATAGCCTTGCAACAGCAGCTGTAAGTCAATGCAAGGCCAAAACTGGCACTGCCTCTGGAAGATGTATTATTTTTGTGGCTTTTTTAATAGGATGCTTTACTATCTGCTTTTCAAAATCATATTTGAAATAATAATTCTGCATACCCAGAAAGTGAAAGCCCCTGGGGACCAAATGCTACCATTCTAGGAAACAACTGGAGAAACAGCATTTGGATTTTAATCAGTTTGAAAATTGGGCCATTGAGTTTTTTGGAGCAAAGGTTTTTTCGTAATATTTGACACACCATTTAAGTTGAGTTGTATTCCTCAACTGAACTAAGTTAAGTTGAGTCCTTTTTTAGTGCGTGGAAGAAATAAAGTGGGAGGTGGGCTGCAGTGGTGAACACAGTGAATAGGCCAGTGCTTTTTTGAGCTGACCAAACGATCAGGTTCGTATGAAAATGTGTTTAGTAACCAAATGTGTTATCTTGGTGTGGGCCAAACCAAATAGGTATCCTCCATGAAATGTGGGATCCTTCCAATTTCTCAAGAATCTCTTACTCTGGGAGATATTGCCTATTATGACTACCAAGGGTCACTGGATGAACAGGAAGAGAGAATTCAGCTGCAGAAAGTTCTGGGGCCAAGTTGTAAGGTATGTAGTGGAGTTTGTCTAAGGAGCTATTTTTGTTGCTGCTGCTGTTGATGAAAACAGTGTGAGCTATGCCAGTTATTTAAAGTGATTGCTGTGGGCATTCTATTTTAGGTGCTGGTACTCAGGAATCACGGTGTGGTTGCACTTGGAGAAACAGTAGAGGAGGCTTTTCATTATATTTTTAATGTGCAGCTAGCCTGTGAGATTCAGGTAGGAAACATTATTTCCCTTTTTTAATTACTTTGTTGTTTGCTCATTTAGTTGAATTTTGTGTATACTTATTTCCAAATACCTATTAGTGGCTTTTTGCCTTTTAAGAGAAGTTCTGCTCTACCTAAGTAGAGAGGGTTTCTCAACTTAGTTATCTCTTGAATTGAAAATAGGAGGAAAGGAAATTAAAATTTTCTCATACACAATCTAAGGGCTGCAAAAACATCATTTTCCCTACAATCCTGCTTTTTAAGATAGTACAATTGCATATTTCTCTGTTTTCATCCTCTAGTGGTGGTGCTAATTAAGAAAGAAAAACAGCTGCAAATCAAGAATCAAATGTGTTGTGGTCACTTTTGTAAAAAGTTTGGCTAGGGCCAGAAGTTTCATGAAATTGCAGTTTTCAGCAATTCCACAGCCTCATTATGATGAGAGGTTGGATATTTATTTAGTACTTTTTTTTATTAGAGATGCTGAATTTATGTAAAGTCCCTAATTTTCTCTTAAAATCAAGCAGATAGTCATGAAGCAAACCTCAGTAATCTTAATTTATTGGAAGGGGCACAAAAAAGAAAACCAAAACCTTTTTCTACCAACATTAACTTGTCTCAAAAATCCACTTCTTTTTTGCTTTAATGGTCCCTCCTGCTCTTCTCAAATGGTGCTATGAAAAGCTTAATTAAATTCAGATAATGAGCTGGTGGCTTCTGCCTAAATATCTTTAAATTCAAAGTACTATGTTTTTATATTCCCTTAAAATTATAACTTTTAGCAAAAGTATTAACTGGATAACCCTGGGAAAACTTCAAGAAAAGAAATTTAAAATTTGGCAGGAGAATTCAGCTGCTTGAAATACGTTAAGAGGTATGGCTCTAAATGTGTTTTCCACCGGGGAGGATCAGAGTCTTGGAAGGTTTCTTTTTCAGATAGGTAGAAAAGATACTTCAGCTGTCTGTTGTTGGCACAAGAGCGTCATCTTGTCTTTGTTGTTAGTAGCCTGAGCAAATATTACAGATATTTGCCAAATTGAAATTGTGCCTTTTTGCAAGTAAAATACTCATTATCGTCTTTGTAGTTCTGTATCTCTGTATATTTTCCCATTGATTACAGGTGCAGGCCCTAGCAGGGGCAGGTGGAGTAGACAATCTCAGTGTACTGGACTTTCAGAAGTATAAAGCTTTCACTCACTCTGTAGCAGTATCTGGTGGAGGAGGTGTGAATATGGGTTCACATCAAAAATGGAAGGTTGGCGAAATTGAGTTTGAAGGGCTTATGAGGACTCTGGACAACTTGGTAGGTTGCAAAATTGAAATAAAGCTTGGATTTAATGTCTTCAGATTCAAGAGCAGATGCTTCCATTTCACTTTGGTTGTAAAACATGCTCCATACTCCTCCAGAAGCCGAGTTTGGCCCTAGGAAAGCATTTCAGGGTAATTTAACCACACCCTTGAGAATCAAACAGAACTTACAAATGTCTTTTTTTTTTTCAAGATTAGAATATATTGTTATTAACTATAGTCACCATAGTACAATTTATCTCTTGAAGTTTTTCCTCCTGTCTAACTGAAATTTGTATCATTTGATCAACATCTCTCCGCCCCCTCCTCCAAGTAACCACTATTCTACTCTACTTTTATGAGTTCAATTTTTTTTTTTTTTTTTTTTTTTTTTTTTGTGGCAGGGTCTCACTTGGAGAGCAGTGACATGATCACAGCTCACTTGCAGCCTCAACCTGCTGGTCTCAAACCATTCTTCCACCTCAGCCTCCTGTGTAGTTGGGACCATAGGTGTGTGCCACTATACCTGGCTATTTTTTTTTTTTTCACTTTTTGTAGAGATAGAGCTTCTCCATGTTGCCCAGGCTGGTCTCAAACTCCTAGGCTCAAACAGCCCTCCTACCTCAGCCTCCCAAAGTGCTGGGATTACTGGCGTGAGCTGCCATGCCCGACATGTTCAACTTTTTAAGATTCTGTATATAAGTGAGATCATGTAGTATTTGTCTTTCTGTGCCTAGTTTATTTCATTTAACATGATGTCTGCTAGGTTCATCCATGTTGTCACATTTGTCAGAATTTCTCTTTTAAGGCTGAATAGTATTCTATTATATATACCACATTTTAATCCCATCCATCAATGGACACTTGGAATGATTCTATATCTTGGCTATTGTGAATAATGGTGCAACTAACATGACAGTGCAGATATCTTCTTGACATACTGATTGCATTTCCTCTGGATGTATATCTGGTAATAAGACTGCTGGATCATATGGTAGTTTTATTTTTAATTGTATGAGGAACCTCCATACTGTTTCCATCATGGCTGTACTAATTTACATTGCTACCAACAGTGTGCAAAAGTTCCCTTTCTTCCTACATTGTCTCTAACACTTGTTATCTTTCATATTTTTGATACAGTAATTCTAACAGATAGGACGTGATATCTCATTGTGATTTAATTTGCATTTTCTTGATTAGTGATGTTGAGCATTTTTTAATATACTCGTTGACCGTTGCATGTCATCTTTTGAAAATGTTTATTCAGAGCCTTTGCCCATTTTTTAATTGGGTTCTTTTCTTGCTATTTTTTGAGTTCCTTATATATTTTGGATGGTAAACCCTTATCAGATGTATGGTTTAGCAAATGTTTCTTTAGATTTTACCCTCTTCTGTGAAAGCTCAGAAGGCAGACTGCCTTCAGACCCAAGAACAAAGACTTAAATGAGCACTGAGATTTGCTTCCCAAAAACAGTTTTATGGGTAGAAAAGCACGAATGGTCAGCAATTTAGAACTGTTCCTTTCTCGGGAACAGTTGTGTGAATGGAAATTGCAATATCAACTGTAATCAGCTTTAACTAGATCTTGAAATTTGTACAATTTCAACTCTAGTTACGTGAAAATTATGTAGCATTTGGAAAGATGCTTTTTCCTTTGTTTTTCAACAAAGGAATCGTTTAAATCATTTGTATAAGGAATTAGGATCCCAGTGCTGTTGTTGATACAAGTTTGATGCTTCAAATGTGGTTTTTCCCTCCCTTAGGGGTATAGAACAGGCTATGCTTACAGGCATCCTCTCATTCGAGAGAAGCCTAGGCACAAGAGTGATGTGGAAATCCCAGCAACTGTGACTGCTTTTTCCTTTGAAGACGACACAGTGCCACTCTCTCCTCTCAAATACATGGCACAGAGGCAACAGCGTGAAAAAACAAGATGGCTGAACTCACCAAATACTTACATGAAAGTGAATGTGCCTGAGGAGTCTCGGAACGGAGAAACCAGTCCCCGAACCAAAATCACGGTGTGCCAGTAATTTATGTAGTTTGCCTTGACTAAGTGTTTTGCCTAGTTACTTAGGAATTGAATGTTAGATATTGAAATATTTGGAAAGTAAAATAATATTTAAAAATACTACTGTCACTTATCAGGTTTTAACTTTGTACAAGGCTCTGTTCTAAGTGCTGTACATGAATTATCTCATTTACTTCTCCTAATATGAATGATGCTGTTTTTCTGTCTGTTTTATAGATGAGAAAACCAAGGCAGGAAGGGTTAATCAGTCATGTTTTAACGGTAAAATGGGGATTTGCATGCAGACAGTCTGACTCTTGAGCCCAATTCTTGCCCACTACATGATACTGCTTTGTAGTTACTGTTGCACCAGTGAATTAAAACTATAAAAGTTATTGACATCTAATTGAACCAAAGCTGCATGAATCACTGCACATAGTTACTCTTAGGCAAGATTTTGAAGGTAGAGAAATGGGTGGTTTTATCTTTTTCAGAATTTTGCTTTAGATTTAGTTTGGTTTGGTTTTGGAGTGCATGCCACCAAACATACTTTAGATCAAGCTTGTCCAGTCCACAGCCCAGTATGGCTTTGGATGCAGCTCAACACAAATTTGTAAACTTTATTAAAACATTAAGAAAATTTTTTGTGATTTTGTTTTTAAGCTTATCGGCTATTGTTAGTTAGTATATTTTATATGTAGCCCAAGACAATTCTTTCAGTGTGGCCCAGGGAGGCCAAAAGATTGGACACCACTGCTCTAGATATTCACAATTAGTTCATCTTATAAACAAATGGCATTCAATACAAAAATACCTAGGCATCAAAATGTCTTTTCTGTAGTCTAAGATTTCTTGTCTCCCAGTAAAAGAACATAATTAAACTCATTAGTTTCTCAGAATTCATTTTGTTGACAGAGATTTTTGGTCAGCCATCATTAATCTTTATGAGATTAGGTTTCTTTAAAGATTATAATATGGGGTAAATGAGAAGAATTACATAAGCTCCTTCCAACCCCATAGTTCTATTTTGCTATTATATACCAGATTATCCCCATTATAAAATGCTGATTAGGGCTTGGCTTTTTCTGTCTGCCAAAAATGAAGTATGATAATCTTAAGATAATTGTTAAGGGTTTTTTTGTTTTTTTTGATGACTTCTGTCTTCAGTGCAGAAGACAGAACCCTAAATGTGAGTGAATGTTAGATCATGCTCTCTGTACTTAAAGTAGTTTCAGCCTTATATTTTCACTTGACAGAAGGAGAAAGTTTAACTAGCATTATAATTGAATATTTGTGTAAATCATAATGGCATTTATTTTTTAAATGAATGCTGATTGTGAGCCTTTTCTAACTAGTGTGAGATGAAACTAATTCACCACTACAGTATTGCTTAGTGAAATTACTTAAACATTGGCAGTGCCCCCTCTTGAGACCATAAACAGTTATCTAGCAATCTACTAATATTTCCTTAACACAAAATTTCATTTTAGAAAATTTTTTATTTCTTAGTGGATGAAAGCAGAGGACTCATCTAAAGTTAGTGGAGGAACACCTATCAAAATTGAGGACCCAAATCAGTTTGTTCCTTTAAACACAAACCCGAATGAGGTACTAGAAAAGAGAAATAAGGTAAGACATGGTCTTCTGTAGCCAGGGGGGACATTTTAATTGTTTTGTGTTTAAATCACCAGTGATTGAATCTGGTTAATGCCAAACTTAGAAGTTTGAATACAGAAGAATTTGGAATTCAATTCAGTATAATTTTAACTTACATTGAATGCCTCCAGGTCTGTGCTAGTAATTGGTGAACAGGCTACATGGGGAAGATGTATTAAACATATTTCTGCCTTAGAACCTTCCTATTAGGGGAAAATGCAGTTCTCTAACAACCTAAGACAAAAGAAAGTGACATGCCAAGAAGAGTGGAGGAGACTAATTTGAGTTGTTAGGATGGTAAAAGAAGTCTTTATGGAGGTAGGAATTGAAGAGGCTCTCACTCTGGAATGTCAAAGAGTAAGCTTTTATGAAAAGATAAAGGTCATCTGCATAGTTGCCCTCAAGAACTTTTTATTGAATTGTTTTTCACTTCAGATTCGGGAACAAAATCGATATGATTTGAAAACAGCAGGACCACAGTCTCAGTTGCTTGCTGGAATTGTTGTGGATAAGCCACCTCCTGTAAGTTTATAAAGCAATATGATCTTTGTTTTTGATCTACCACATTTATTTCATTGCTTTTTAAATATGAATATTTATTTCATTAATATAAGCACAAGTTAAAAAGTTAACCCACAAGACTTAAAATGCCACCCACAATTCCCAGTTTCCAGGTGCAGTGACTTCCTATTCTTTTCATTGCTTCTAATATTTACCTTGATGTTTCTAGTTAGTTGAGATGCGGTCTCACTCTGTTGCCCAGGATAGTCATGAACACCTGTCCTCAAGTGATCCTCCAGCCTTGACCTCCTGAAGTGTTGGGATCACAGGTGTAAACCACTGCTCCTGGTCCTACTTTGATGTTTCTGAAGAGCATATTCTGCTTTTTCTTCGTCTGTCAGTTTTAGACCTTGACTATTTTTCATCAAATCTATGTCATCCATTATAAGAAGTACCATTATTTTACATGTCACTAAAAGAGAAAAAAACACTGCCAATTATAATTGTAGAAGCCATAAGGTGATTCCCAGTTTCAGAGATGGAAAATGTTCGTCTTAGAATTAATGAAATATTTTTGAAAGTTGGGGATTTAGCCTGTTTATACAATGCTTCCCTTGTCCCTCTCCCCATTCTCCCAGTAAGGATATATCACAGCTGGTTTTGTTTTTTGTTAAATCAGCTTTCACTATTTATATTACTGCATATTTGCTGCTGAGCCAGGTAGTATTTCCTTTCTTACATAACTTACCCCTCCCTACCCTCACCTTGCCTTTTTTTCATTGGCTTATTATTTGGGGTACATTAGCTTAGTTCTTCTCAAACTTCTTAGCAGAATTACAAAGTCCTGGCCAGGCACGGTGGCTCACACCTGTAATCCTAGCACTTTGGGAGGCCAAGGCAGGTGGATCACGAGGTCAAGAGATCGAGACCATCCTGGCCAACATGGTGAAACCCTATTTCTACTAAAAATACAAAAATTAGCGGGGCATGGTGGCACGCACCTGTAGTCCTAGCTACTTGGGAGGCTGAGGCAGGAGAAGCACATGAACCCTAGAAGCAGAGAGGTTGCAGTGAACTGAGATCATGCCACTGCACTCCAGCCTGGCAACAGAGTGAGACTCCATCTCAAAAAAATAAAAAATAAAGTCCGTCCTAATATTATTTTCCACAGGGTCAAAGGCAACAGGTAATCTCTGTTCCAAGCCACCCGTTTTCCCCCCTACCCCCCATCATTCTGATCCAAATCTAAATTGGTTGTTCTCAGGCCAGCTGTGCAGGTTCATCTGGAGGATTCCTGTGCTGCTCATCTACATTGTACTCCGTTTCCTGTATCTTCTGTCTTCTGCTTTCTTGAATTATTCTGTTACCATAGAACACACCCTCTAATAGCTTTCTGAGAAAAGGATACATAGGAGGTAACAGTCTGAAATGCCTTTATTACACCTTCAAATGTGCATATAATGGATATAGAGTAGTCTGGAAATAATGTTCTTCTGAAATACGAAAAACATCATTCTGTTGTCCCCTGTTTTATTGTTGAAGTTAGGAAGGCATTGGGATTCCTAAACCTTTGTTGAGGATTTTTTTTTTCTTTTAGACATTTCTACATCCCTGCTGTTCTGAAATTTTATGATTGTGTGCTTCATAGATCTCTTTTTAGTCTTTTTTCTAAGTAATTAGTAAGCCTTTTCAATCTACATAGTCATATCCTTCAGTTCTGGTAGTTTTTTTTAGGTGTTTCTTCAAGAGTTTTCTTACCGTTTCTTTCTCTGTCAGTTTATGCTGTTAGTTTGGATGTTGGGCCTCTTTGAGCCTCTGATTTTTTTCTTTTCTCTCCTACTTGCCATCTCTTTATCTTTGTATCCTACTTTCTGGGAGACCTTCTTAATGTTTTCTAACCCTTTTAATTTTTTATTTTGATGTTAACTTTTCTTATTTTTAAGAGTTCTTATTCTCTGAATGTTCCTTTTTAATAACATCCTGGCCTTTTTTTTTTTTTTTATAGATAGACTTTCTCTTGCTCTAAGGGTATCAATTTTAAGTTTTCTTTATTTGCCTTTGTTGTCTTTGTCTATTCTGAGTTTATATGTCAGTTTATATGGAATAATGGGACATGAAAGCCTCTCAGAAGCTCTGGGTGTACACAGAGCTTGGGGATTGGTGGGCTTCACTGTAGGGTGATTGGATGTCGACCAGGTTGTTTCTCTGGGAAGTCCCCAGACATTCCTCTCTCTAATTCTTTTATCTGGGACTATTTAGTTTATCTGGAAAAGAACTCTCCACTCTGTCAGTTTCCAACCATCATTCTAGGAGCCCACAGCTGTATTTTGTGTTCCCTAGTTAGCTTTTCTAAAGAATAATCCTCTGATCTTCTGCAGAAATGAGAGAGAGGGAAATGCTTGGCTCTGGAATAGGGAAGGGAACCTGGGAGTGTGTTTCTTATTCAGACTTTTAACTTGTGCCTATATTCTCACCTTTTCCTCACCACCACCTTCGGTGGTACCTGTTGATTTTAGTTTCTGGGCTTTACCAGACCTCTTCAGGGCAAATAAGCATGCTTCTCATTTGCATCCTTTTTTCCAGGACTGAGGCTTCAACTTTCTCAGCTCTGCTACCTGCTGTTCCACTTGCATTCTGTCTTCCAAAAATGTGTTAACATTTCTCATCCTTTGTTGTCTCCTCTCACATTCTTTTGTCCTTAAGGTTTTTTTTCAAATTATTATTCCTTTACTATCATTTTAATGGGGTTTGGAGAGGGATGAAAAATAAATGCATGGGTTCCATATGCCAGGTGCAACTGAAATTCTATTTTTTCCTTTCCTAGAGAAAACAACTACAAGCTTATTTTCATAACAGATCTAAAGAACTGCTTTTGGTACAGTTTCATTTCTGTAAGCCTTTTTTACAAAGGTCTTTGAAATGGAGCAGTTCTTGTTTTTTTCAAGATTGTTTTTGTTATGTGAAGCTTTTAGGATTTGGCATAATGGTTTTTTAAAAAATTACTAAAATGTGGCTGGGCGCGGTGGCTCACACCTGTAATCCCAGCACTTTGGGAGGCTGAGGAAGGCAGATCAACTGAGGTTGGGAGTTCGATACCAGCTTGGCCAACATGGAGAAACCCCGTCTCTAGTAAAAAAAATACAAAATTAGCTGGGTATGGTGGCAGATGCCTGTAATCTCAGCTACTCAGGAGGCTGAGACAGGAGAATCACTTGAACCCAGGAGGCAGAGGTTGCGGTGAGCTGAGATCCCGCCATTGCATTCCAGCAGCCTAGGCAACAAGAGTGACACTCCATCTCAAAAAAAAAAAAATTATACAGGCTTATTGAGGAAACATCACAGCAATTTTAGTCCATTGGATCAGTAGTTTAAGAGCATTAATCTTAGAAGAGCATTTTAAACAAAGCATGTTACCTTGTTATTTCTTATGATTGTTGTGAAGTAAGCCTTCACAAACATCATATGTACATTTGTGTGTATTTAAATGGATGCATAGATAGATATATAAGTAAAACTCCTGGTAATGAATTTTTATTTTTTCTTTGTAAGACTATGCAATTTGAAGATGATGATCAAGGCCCACCAGCTCCTCCTAACCCATTTAGTCATCTCACAGAAGGAGAACTTGAAGAGTATAAGAAGACAATCGAACGTAAACACCAAGGCCTAGAAGGTTAGTTAATTTTTAGATTCAGCCTAGGATAAGCCACACTGATAACAATAAAGTGCCTCATGTTGGATGATAGAAAGCAGTCGGTGTGGCCAGGGGCAGTGGCTCACGCCTGTAATCCTAGCACTTCGGGAGGCCGAGGCAGGTGGATTGCTTGAGGTCAGGAATTTGAGACCAGCGTGGCCAACATGGTGAAACCCCGTCTCCATTAAAAATACAAAAATTAGCCAGATGTGGGGGCACACGCCCGTAGTCCTAGCTACTCAGGAGGCTGAGGCAGGAGAATCACTTGAAGCCGGGAGGTGCGCATATTGCAGTAAGCCAAGATCATGCCACTGCACTCCAGCCTGGGCGACAGAGATAAACTCTGTCTTAAAAAAAGAAAAAAGAAAAAGGAAACAATCTGAATGCTACTATTTTATAATAAAATCTTCTGGAAAGTGAGATTCCCAGATGAGTAAAGAATTACTAGCCAAAGTAGATATAGATTATGTTAATGGATTTAAACATTTCATAAGTATGTGATTTTTTAAAAACTCTCTTAAATAATTATAGAGTCACAAGTATGTAGTTTTGATGCTTTGTGAAATCTGTTTCTGGTTGTCTTAAGATGCCAACACTGTCACTTCAAAATCAAAATTTAAAACAAACTGCTAACATTTTGATGTGACTTCCGTTAAGCACATGGACACTCTAGTAGGTTGAGTTTTCTGGCTTCGGAAACCTTAGTAAGCAGATTGTTAGGATTGTGTTAAAGACTTGTTAATGAAAACATCTTAAACAATTGACTACTAGCTCCCCTTCTCTCTAGAATAAGAGATTCTTCCTAGCAGAGGTTCTCTATCTTGATTCTTTGGATAAGCTTCAGGCAGTCCATGAGCCACCTGAGAAATACATGCTTAATTGTGTAAGAGACACATTTAGGGAAGGGAGGGTTTGGGGTCAGGGACAAGAAGCCTGTGGCCCAAAAAGAGGGTAGGAGCCTCTGCTTTAGAGCATCTGCAACATACAGTTGAAATTTTTATGCAAAGCAAAACAGTTAATGAAATTTTTGTCCATGTTAGATATCATGTAGGAAGAACTAATGACATTGATCATCCAAGGAACAGTTTTTTGTGCCTTTGTCACAAAAGGAAGTTGTCCTGACTCATTAATGTAATTATAGTAAATTTTCTAAGTAGTGTTATTGATATATTCTAACATAAAGTTGGGAGCTTTCTCTGTTTTTTATATTTTTTAAAATGTCCCTCTTTAATCTCTTGTTTTTTGAAAGCCTAAAGATGCCAGGTAACAAATGTTGCACTCTAGAACCATCACTTTTTTTATATAACTTTATAAATAGTTTCTTCCACATTTATTACGACCTTATGAATTAGCTCAGTATCATTGCTCTGATAGAAATAACTGATTGAATATTGTTCAAAAATTACGTGAAGCATTCTGCCTCATTCATGTAGCATCATTGGTGAGGCTTTATAATTCTTTTCATCTGGCTGCACAGTATGTTTTGGTTTTCTAATGCTAACAAAAGCTACATGCAACATATCATTTGCCTGGGCTGCCAGTAGCTGTGCATCCTTTGTAACCTTATATGTAAAATACCTATTAGCAGCCAGAAATGTTAACACATTAACCTCCTCTTAATGTATAATTATGGATGTATGGAATAACTGTTAGCATGCTCAGCTCACTGCTGAAGAATTTATCATCTCTGTGTATGCTGGCATTTGATAGATGCGCTAATCTCTCTAAAATCATACACTGCTTTGTTTTGTTTTGCATGGCTTTTAACTACTCTTATCCAACAGATGCTGAGCAGGAATTACTCTCAGATGACGCTTCATCTGTTTCACAAATTCAGTCTCAAACTCAGTCACCGCAAAATGTCCCTGAAAAATTAGAAGGTACTCAATGTAATTCCCCATATAGCATTCACTGAGTTAGTCTTGAATCTGCCCCCCTGTGATTTGTTTTCATATGAGGAAGTTGAACACCTCATCACGGGAAGTTTTCCATAGATTTTACTTAAATCTCCCAATAATTACATATTTTATATCATTAAAAATGGAGCACTACTTTTGTTCAACATTTATATTGATTTACCTTAATCTGAATTTTTGGCAACCCATAGTTCTTAAGAATTTGTGAAATTAAAATAAACATCTCCCAGTTAGCACCATGAAATCTTTTTCAGTATTGATTGCCAAATGATCCCAAAATTGAAGAAGAATATGTTGTCTTACTCATTTATACTGACTTGATTTACAATGAAACTGTCATTTCATCAAACTGGGATTATATAGCTTTTGCTCTTTGGTTTTACAACTTTGTTCCTTTCCCCTTTATATCATTAAAGAAAATTAGCTTCATGCTACTATATCACAGTGTATTAAAATAATGATCTGTCTTCATTAGAATTAAAGTAATGCCTTATTACATTGGTAAAACATTTCAGTTTTGTAAAGTTAAGCAAAAATGTTAAGTATGTAAAATAACCCCTCAAAAACTCTCCCCTTTTGTAGAAAACCATGAGCTGTTTTCCAAGAGCTTCATCTCCATGGAAGTGCCTGTCATGGTAGTAAATGGCAAAGATGATATGCATGATGTTGAAGATGAGCTTGCTAAGCGAGTGAGTAGGTTAACTACAAGTACAACCATAGAGAACATCGAGATTACCATTAAGTCTCCAGAGAAAATTGAAGAAGTCCTGTCACCTGAAGGCTCACCTTCAAAATCACCATCCAAGAAAAAGAAGAAATTCCGTACTCCTTCTTTTCTGAAAAAGAACAAAAAAAAGGAGAAAGTTGAGGCCTAAATAAAGTCTTTTTATAATTACTATTATAACAATGTGACATTGCACATTTAATTACCACGTTTAAGTTGATCATTAATACGCAATGGTAGATCAGATTGGGGGATGTAACAAACTGGACTTTAAGAACTGGAAAGAGGTTTTACAAGAACAGAACTTTCAGATTCATCTCGCATTTTATATGTCCAAAAATGGCTTTGAATTTTAAGCAGTTACCAGTTTTAATTAGCTCTGCCCTCATGAAGTATTATTATAATTCACCATAACCAGATATCTGTCTGAATTACTTCAGGCCTTCTCCATAATATCTATTAGAAAGAAATTGCCAGTGAGCAAGTGAGAATTTTTATTTCTCAATTCCTGCTTCACTTGGTAATCAGATTATAATTTTTTATCATTATTGACTATATTTTTGGGGTCCCCATTGTTTCAATGGGCATTAACAGAATGCTTTAAAAGCTTCTAAGACAAGAGTCTATAGCATTAGTATACACTGGCACATAATTTTTAAAAAAGTTTTAAGAAAAGATTGATTTGGAATTTTATTCACAGTATAAAATTTCCTCACCTGGAGTAACTTTGTTTGCCAAAAAAAGTTGTTTTAATAACCTATAATTTTTGAAAACTTCCTTTTTTTATTAGTTTAGAAAGCCCCTTATTTTTCAACAAAGGGGATTTTGTACACATAACATGGGTTATTTAGTTTAACTCTGGCAAAAAAACAATTTTTGTATGTTGATGTTTGTATACCATTCAGTATAAAAGTGTCCTAAGCATATTAGCCAATCTTTTCACAGTAGAGCATACTTAAGACTGCTTGGTACTGAGCATACTTAAATATAATTGATGAATCCAGGAACTTGGTGTCAAAAGGGGATTAGAGCATATAAAGGTACATCTAGATTCATATTTGAATCTTATACTGTATTTTTCTCTTAGTATTGCTAATGAATAAAGAAAAGTCTCATAAGGTAGCCAAATGAAAAGAAAAAGAATGAAAGGGAAAGTGAAAAGTTAAGGGAACAAAAGATGGGATGTGAAAAGAATTCTAGCTTGATAGTGACTCATATTCATGGTAGGATACAAAGTATGTTTGTTGGAAACATGTCCCAAATATGTAAAATTCTGCTTTTCTGCCAAAAGTAATGTCTTTCTTCGTTAATCTTTGAGTTTTAAAAAGGTCGACTCTTTCTAACCTTGTGTATCTTTAGAGGGCAGCACTAGAAGAAATCAGCAGGTCTAATCCCACCAGGAAGAAAACTACCACTTCTTGATTTTTACAGATTTTTAAAGAATCTTTTCAGTTAACTTTCTTTTTAATGTAAATACAAATTTAAACCTAGGCTTAAGGTAGGCTTTTCCCTTTTCACCCAAGTGTTGTCACAAATCGATGCAAAATCAATGATCCAGAATGATCTATGGGTAAAAATAACCCAAAGTGTTTCTTGAAGGTGAGTTGGCATGCAAAAAATTACATTGATTACAGTGTGTTTTGGAGCTGGTTCTGTTTGACTGTGTGCATATGATAATGCAGAGTTGAGCCAGAGCCTGGAAATGTCATTCTAGATCTCACTAACTACTGGACTCAGTGTTTTAATCTCTTGGTGGAAACTTTCAGTTGCTTCACTCTGTATTGGAGGATTTTTTTATGTTCTACATCATTTATGTTGTATTACAATGTATGTAGAAACAGTAACCTGTGAACTATGCTTTTCCATAACTTTTTAAAAATATATATATCTAAATGAATGCAATGTGCATAAATATTTTTTAAACACAACAGTGAACTATTGCACCTTTTGCTAATGCCTCTATTTACTTGCTTTGGCATAAAGAATGAGCCAATGAACCTCTGTGTCCTGTGGAAAAATGTATAAATGTTATCTGATATTGCTCTTAGATGTAATGCTAATTAATGTTAAATCACAAATAAACAGTATTTTAAATATACGGACTTGGTATTATGAGGTTTCCATTCACGGTTGGTTACTTAGCCTATTTGTGCTCTGTTGAGTTTTACACTTCAGTGAAACTTTAGGTTATTGACACTTCTCAATAAAGAATATCCTGGTAAATATATTTTCAAATTAGTTGAAAATTATATACCTATACAAAACCTGTCTTGTTTCAGCCTATGTTGGAGGAGATACTCCCAAGAGACCTATTTTTTGTCTTGATAATAGGGTTTGGTGGCCTCTATCAGTGCAGGATAGATGTTGTAGAATATGTACCTCTCTCTCTTATTCTTAATTTATTTGTAGTACAAGTAATGTAACAGTAAGGAAAACAGAAAGAGTAAAAAATAGTTCACAATGTCATCACATTCACCTTTTCTTCCTTTTTTTTTTTTGTTTTGTTTTTTGTTTGTTTTGTTTTGCTTTTTGAGACGGAGTCTCACTCTTGCCCAATCTGGAGTCCAGTGGCACAAACTTGCCTCACTGCAACCTCCGCGTCCCAGGTTTAAGCGATTCTCCTTCCTCGGCCTGTTGAGTAGCTGGGATTACAGGCGTGTGCCACCATGCTCAGCTAATTTTTATATTTTTAGTAGAGACAGGGTTTTGCCATGTTGGTCAGGCTGGTCCTGGACTCCTGACCTCAAGCAATCCACCCACCTCGGCCTCCCAAAGTGCTGAGATTACAGGCATGAGCCACTGCACCCAGCCTTTTTGAGGCAGGGTCGCCCAGGCTGGATTGCAATGGCGTGATTATATCTCACTGCAACCTCAGACTCCTGGGCTCAAGTGGTTATCCTGCCTTAGCCTCCCAAGTATATTGGACTATAGGCAGGCACCACCGTACCCAGCTTTTTTTTTTTTTTTTTTTTTTCTGTAGAGACAAGGGTCCCACCTAGTTGTCCTGGGTTCAAGTGTTGCTCCTGCTTCAGCCTTTCAAATTATTAGGATTATAGACGTGAGCCACCACGCCTGGCCCATATTCACATTTTAAAAAATTATATTCCCTTCCAGCTGTTATCTAGTTAAATATGTGCTTTTTATATATTAATCATGATGTGAATGTAATTTTTATTCTGGGTTTTTTTTTCTACTTAGCCCATCTATAAGATTTTCAAACAATTTTTCATATGAACAATTTCTTGTGATTACTTTTCTACTTTGTCCTAAAAATACAGTACAAGAGAAGGATAACGTGTTAATTGAGGGCTCTGGTTAATTGAAGTTTTTACTATAATTACCCATTATAAAAATGAAGGGTTTGGTCAGAGAAGAAGTCATAGTCTTGGGCATATTTAATTATCACCTTGGCTTGTAAATAACCCTGTGGTGAAAAAAAATTGCTATTTTAGATGCTTATTTCAAAATGCCCTTTCGTAAAACAACAAAGACGATTCTCTTCAGTTCTCACTTGAGAGTGAATATAGCACGAAATTCAGCATGTGCCTTTTCTTCCATTGATTAGTATTTTCATTCAGCATGGAATAAAAACCAAGTTGATAACATTTGTAATAGCATTGGCTTCTCTTAACATCAAGCCCCCTTTTTCCCCATATAGGCAGAAAATACAAACGTCATTTTTTTCAAACTCAAGGGTGATGCATAAACATATCCAAGTTGCAATCTTGGCCAAACTGGGATTTTTAAAAGAAGTCTTGTTTGTGGCCACTAGAGGGTGTAATAGACCGAACAATCCAATGTTTCCAGTCCTTGCGCTCAACTTCCCTTTTCTTAGTCTGTAGGCACCATGTTTGTTGTGAAATACCCAGAACTTAGAAGGCATTTCCTTTTTGCTTATTCTCCTCACTCGATTGTTCTCGACTTTGTTTTCTGAGCAGGTCCCATTACAGATATCACTTGCAGTGGAGAACACATGGAAAATTGTGGTGTGCTCTCCGAGGCTGTGAGGATATGACGCTTCAGAGTTTTCATACCTATGAGTGGAAAGATAATGCCTTCTTCAATAATTGACATTTTTTTTAAACTAAGGAGCTAACCGAGAATGTCTTTTGTTGATACCTTCTATGTACCAAACATTAGGCTAAGTGCTTTTCATATATGACTTCATTTGGCCTTCCCAGTATCCCAACAAAGTAGATGATATTATCCCCATTTTGTAGATAATGAAACTAAAGCTTGTAAAAGATGAAGAGTAGATGGTAAAATTGTACCCATAGAGATTCAGACTTCTATAATTACTCATGCCACCTATGTGCTGGAGCCCGTGTGGTTGCAGTACATTTTTGTGGTTTTTAGGAAGAGGCAGTCCTCTTAGTTTGGACCGTAAGTCAAGCCCTGGTGAACTTGTATTTTGATGTAAGTATATTTGTGATCAAACACTGGCTTTTGATTTGGAAGGCTTTTTTCCCTGCGAATCACCTCAAGAATGAAGAAAGTAGTGGACGCCTGAAAAGCAGGAATGACCTGTGGTGATAGCATCCTTTAGGATAAAGAACCAGCTCTGAAATCTTCACCATGACACCTGGAAGACAAGGTATCATGCATTTGCTTAAGATACAGCAGAGACTTGAAGCTCTTTATCTTTTTCTTCTTGAGTTCTATTATTGGGAAAAGGAGAGACATTCTAAGGAAAATGTTTTTAAAACCAGAAAAGGTAGCTTAATCTAGTTACAGAAGTCATTTTAAAGATCAGCAATATACTTGTATCTACAATTTTATTTAAATGAATCTAATTGAAGATGGTCTGTCTTGGAGAAAAACCTAATGGTATAAGCCTTTGGAGGAAACTTTTGACAGGAAAAAACCCTGAATTTGCATACTCAATTTTCAAAGGGGTTTCATTTCTAAGAGCTGACCATTAGGGGGCAATACTGGATCCAGATTTAGTTTTAGTTTATTGAGGGAACTCCTTCAAAAAATCTTTGGGCTTGATTTAGAGCTGTATTTTGATTATACATTGTCAGGTGCAGTCTCAGGTTGAAGAAAGGTTATAGATACCAGATTTCTTGATTTGTTCCTTATAGCCGGGTTATCTTATTCTGACTTTCTAAGAATTATCCTTCCGAGAGCTGGTGCTTACCTAATGCCATACGTTTCATGAGGGGGCTAAGCCCGGATTCAAGGAAAGGTCTTCAAGTCTGCATTTCATGGTTTTCTATGCACAGTTTTCACTGGAAACCCAACAGGGCATAACCTAGGTATAGGTAAAGCGGATAATAGATACATTTTCTAAAGTTTACTGTAAATTGTGATGTTTAGAACTTTATTATGGAAATAGTTTAGAGAAACACGTTGCAAGACCAAGCCTATTTATTATAATTTCTTAAATGCTCTTTCCTAAAATGTCAAGTTGTTAGATGCTCCATGAGTCTTTGGGGTATCGTCTCAAGTTGCTGACTTCTTTACTGTTGGAACCTCTAATAATTTAAATGCCATTTGTACTTCAAATGACAAACTGGCACATTTTGATATTCCTTCTATAGCAAAAAAAAAAAATTTAGCAGAAATGTAGATGGATACACATCGAGTTCACAATACCTTTTTATTGCACAAAAAGTTTAATATGAAAATATACATGACCCAGTTTTTGTATCATAGTAAAATAGGCCCTTCGGAGAGAGGACATGGATTTCTCTGCAAAACAGCCTTGATTTATACTCATCCCAAGGCTTCTAGCATGATACAATTTCCTCATATCACCATAAGTAATATCATTTTCTTACCCACTAGTTGTCATCTCCACACATCCATCAATCACAAGATTCATAAGGGGATCAGATCCTTGCAATATTCCTTAGACATGTCTGCCACCAGTTAAATTCAACAATAATTTCTTGTCTATAAATTTGTTCAACTCAGGAAGGAGAGCCTTGGTCATGGCATCGACTCCACGGACTCAGAGCTGCTGTGACGGAGACTTCACCCTCCTTCATGCTCCCAAAATATACCTGGCCCACGGTTATTTTTAAGGCCTATATAATTTCTGGTTGGGTAAGTCTTCATACTGAAACTGTGGTGAAGGTTATTAAGTTGCCTTTTTGTTTCTAGATTTTATATTTACACAAACTAGTATTTGGCCTTCTGCAGAGCCAGTCCTGACCTTGCTTCTGATGGTAAGAAAAGCTCTCCAGTGCTGAACGACTGCTGTCACTAGGCAAAATACTTGCCCCTGGCTAAACAGCCTGCCTTAATAGCACTGATTTCATTCATCTAATTTGTGTGTTGAAGAATATTAAATTTCTAAGACATTGTAGGAATTTAAAAAAAACATGTTTGTGAAATAGCGGAATCAATATGTAGTACAAACGTGTAGCACAAGATGAAAGGGCTGATAGACAAGATTTTTCCTCATTGTGTCTGTTAGACTCCCACTCAAAAAGCTGGTAAATATGTGAGCCCTGTAGAAAGACCACTGCAGAGTGTTAGTAGGACTTCTTAGACCAATCAATGTCCCTTCAGATTGATATTTAGACTTGAAATTTTTGAGAAAAACTTGGATTTTCCAGAGCAGTATAACATATCCTAGCAGACGGGGATGGAAATGAGGAAGTGCTACAGTTATAAAATGCAGGCTTTATTATTTTTTTTTTCTTTGAGACAGAGTCTCACTCTGTCGCACCCAGGCTGGAGTGCAGTGGCATGATCTCGGCTCACTGCAACCTCCACCTCCCAGGTTCAAGCAATTCTCCCACCTCAGTCTCCCAAGTAACTGGGATTGCAGATGCCTACCACCATGCCCGGCTAGTTTTTTGTATTTTTAGTAGAGATGGGGTTTCGCCGTACTGGCCAGGCTGATCTTGAACTCCCAACTCAGGTGATCTGCTGCCTCAGCCTCCCAAAGTCCTGGGATTACAGGCGTGAGCCACTGTGCCCAGCAAAATGCAAGCTTTAAGAGGCAGACATGGCTAGGCGCAGTGGCTCATGCCTATAATCCCAGCACTTTGGGAGGCCGAGGCAGGTGGATCACGTCAGGAGATTGAGACCATCTGGCCGACATAATGAAACCCCGTCCTACTAAAAATATAAAAATTAGCTGGGTGTGGTGGCACATGCCTGTAGTCCCAGCTACTTTGGAGGCTGAGGCAGGAGAATCGCTTGAACCCAGGAGGCAGAGGTTGAAGTGAGCTGAGATTGCGCCATCGCACTCCGTCGGGGTGACAGAGCAAGACTCTGTCTCAAGTCAAAAAAGAGGGCAGACTCTGGATTTCCCTCTGGTACTCCTGACTTAAGTTATCTTTTCTGGGTTTAAAAAACAAATATAGTGACAGTCCCAGCCCGGACCTGGAGCTACCGTGCTGCCAGAGTCTTCTCAATGGTTTTCTGGTTGTATTCTGTCCTTCCTCAAAAAAAAAAAAAAAAAAAAGCATTTTCTTTCATAGACAGTCAATATCTAAACTAATTGTTTTTTTCCAAAAGCAATAACTTCTGAAAATTTTCACTAAGCAGGAGCTAGGGAGGAAGTAGTTGTTGCATGCTATAACTCACCCCTTTCCTGTTGAGTAATGCTCTAGAGGTTGAATTCAGTGACAACTGGCTTGCTAGACTTTGACTTCAGAGTAGATGAGCTCCTAGTTTTATGAGAGAACATGTAGATACAGCCAGCTGGTTGGCATCTGCAGGCAATCTCTTCCCAAAGTGTTTGCTGAACTAACAAGTTAAAGTTCAACATGACTTCCTACCTGATTTCTGTTTTGGAAATGTTGGCTTCAACTGTTGCTACTGAAATAAAGGTCATTTGAGGTAAACTATTAGGACAACCAAGAATGTATCCCAAATATTATCTACTGGTCCGCATCGCGGGGAGTGGGTAAGACTCACTGCACCCGGATGTTTGGATGTCTTAAGCCTTTTACATTATTTAGTTTAAAATATACTGTGTGGTAATTGAGATGTTTTGTTTTTAAATTATTTTTAAAATAGTGTTTTACTTGAGAACATATTTTTAAAATATGAAATTTTTTTGTATGTAGGTATGGTTGTATGTCTCCATTTTGACTTTTAAGTTAATATTGAGCAAGGGTATATGCACATGTACTTGCCAAAATCAAGCTGAGCATGGCTCAATTAACTGCAGAGGAACAGGGCGGACTGGGTGGGGCAAGCTCAGGAATTCTACCCACTCACTGAGCAGTCAAGCACTGGGGGAACAGCTCGAGCTGGAGAGCTTGTAGGAAGCCCAGCCCAGCCAGTGAAACATGGAGCTGGGAGAACACAGCCATCAGCCAAAAGCACAGTCTGGTAAATGGTTTGCATCAGGGAAGTGAGAGTCCCAGTCAGGATTCCAGAGTAAGAAAGCAGGATGGCAGAAGCATGTATGGAGTCTCCAGCCACAGGCTAAGCTCTAAGAGCAGCGCTTCCTCTACTTCCTGTGGGTTAATGGCAATATCATGGCAGGACTTCAGGCTTACGGGGCCTGGGTATAGTTAGTAGTTCTTCAAGACAGGAACTCAGAAGGAAAATGACAGATGGGGATCCTGTTATCAGAACAGAGGTACACAGTTCTGCTCAGAATCTGAGGAGCCAGGCAGTGCTCAGAGCCAAGACAAGGTCATGACTGGCCTAGGACAGGCTTGGCTTGGTGTTGAGTGAGTCCTGGAGCCAGGAGCTAGAGCTTCTCAGTTCCGCTGGCCTCATTAGGGCTAGTCCTGGACACCACAGCCAGACGAGCCGGTCAAGCAGCCCTAGTGATTGTGGGAGAGGCACGCTGCGGAGACAGGGGAAGGGCCCTGACCTGGCTTTCTCAATGGAAGCAGTCCTGTATGATAACAAGACAGCCATGTAAGAGTGCCTACAGGAATGAGTTAATATTTCACACCAGAACTTACCTGAGGACTAGCAAAGATGAATGAGCAAAGGCCAAGTGCTACTGAAACACTCCCTGTGAAGCTGGCCCCACGTTACCTGTGAACTAATTTTTCCTGTGTGGAGGCAGTTTCACCACAGAAAAATTTAGCTCCAATGATGGCTCTGCCCTTCCCCCTTCCCCCTGCCACCCTCTTACCAGGAGTCACTATGAGATGCCCCTCAAAATACTAATTGGGTGGAAGAGAATCGAAGACAGTGGTCTGTGTTTCCTCCTCCTATAAAAAATGAGTCTATGATTTTATGCTGGCAAAACACCTTCAATTCCACATGGCATCCTCCATAACCCTGTGGTTGTGGCAATAGCTGTTTGCCACTGAGTCAGAGGCCTCCCTGATTTGTCTTGCCACATCTGCCCAAATAATGACCTCTCAGTTCACTCCTCCAACCTGCTGCTGGAGAGAATGGCTTCCTCAGGACCATACCTGTAGGAGCTCTCATCTGTCATCATCATCTGGGGGACTCAGGAGCCGGCTGCATGAGTCATCCAGTCCTCTACTCCCACAGTTATCCACAGAACACCTAGCCCTGTCACCTGGCAAGCAGGCCCTCTTTCCCACCCCATCTTCCCCAACCTGGGTACCCAGCAGAAGACTTACACCCTCCCAGTGGCCGCCTTAGCTCTCCAGGCACCCTTCTCCACCTGGGCGCACTAATAGAGGATGTTTCCTTTCATCAGAATGACTTCTTCCTTTACCCAGCTCCAGTAGCACTTCGGGATCATCCTTAGCCTGTCTTGTAAACATTATTGATTATGCATCTGTCTCCGCTTCAAGATCGTGAGCTCTGGGAAAGCAGGGACTGTGTATACCTTGTTCATCCTTTTGTCCTTCACCATGCTTGGCCAAAAATAGATACTGCATCTCTGTTGCTCACAATGGACAATACTGTTGATGTTGGTGAATGTTAATAACATGTACATGATGTACATAGCAGAAAGATGTTCTCATATATCTTAAATAGTGAAAGTCAGGGAGTGGCTTAAGGTGAAAATATTCCTTGGAGTCATTAGTCTGATCTATAAAGCTAATAATAATAATAGCTACAGTTTATCAAGTGCCTACCATGTAGGCTTTGTACTACATGTTTGAATTACATTATCTCATTTAATCCTCAATCCTGCACTCTATGGTTATCTCCACCAAAGGAAAACAGGTTTAGAGAGAGGCTAAGGATTTTTTCTCATTTCACCAGTTAATAAGTGGTAGATTCAGGATTCAGACTCTTACGTCTGTTTCTCACTGTTAATGCCAGGTTATTCACTGAGTGCAGCCTTCTCGCCAGCTGGTAGGAAAATCAGGTATTAGAACTTGCAGCAATGTCAGAAAAGTCTTCCCCAACCTGTCTCTCTCATGGCTAAAGTGGCTGCTAGGTGAGAAAGAGTTGGCAGCCCCACTGGCATCCGCTAATGTAGGGGGCAGAGGGCCTTCCAGAGCACCACAGTGTAGCTTCAGTTAGGTAGCCAAGGATAACTTTGGGAATGTGAAAAGGATAAAAGACTGGGTGCTGGTTTTAGCAAATCCTATTACAAGTATGCTGATAAAATGAATAGTGATAACCCACTTACACTATTCTGATCAGCAGTGTGGTTTTTTAATTCATGTATTATCCATTGGATCTTCATTAATTGTTTATTTAACTGAGGGCTGCTGTCACTGATAGAGGTTGGCACATTTTAACTCTGTGAGTAAAATGTAATAGCTAGAATTTACTGAGCACCAGGTACTTTGAGTTGATGCATTAATTTAATGCAACAAACCTCTGAGGTAGATTATTATCATCTCCATTTTACAGAGAAGAAAACTAAAGCTTAGAGAAGTTGCCCAAGATCACACAGTTAGTGTCAAAGCTGGGGTTCAAACCTAAGCAATCAAACTTGAGAGTTTATACTTCTACTTTCTCTGATTCCCAAAAATACTTGCTGTCTTATTCATCATCATAATTTACTATGGATCTCTGCATTATACTGGGTTTGTGTTTTCTTTCACACTCAATTTGATGATAGAATAGCTATGACACATGATATGTTACGTTACATCATTAAGCAGTTATACCAATAATACTGTGAAATTTTCACATTTGAAATTGCTGTAGCACTTTTTTTCTTTATCCAGTAGTAAAGCATTATTGCTCTAGAGTCATACAGACATGAGTTTGATTCCTAGCTCTTCACTTTTCTATGAAATGGGTGTAATAATTATGCTAAACTCTTAAGGTAGTTATAAGAATTAAGCAAGATTATAATATACAAAAAAACCTTAGCATGGACCCCAGTATCAGGGAGCCCTCAGTTGATGTTGGTATTGTTTGTATTATCAATTTGCTCAATCTCCTTGATCTGTTCGAGGAGAATGCATATTAGGAGACAGATTAAACAATCACTGGCTTATCTCTCACAATTATCCACTTGAAATGATATTCCTATTCTTTACAGAATTCTTTGCTGAATTTTGACCAGTTTTCTAGTCTTTGAAAAAGGACAGATGAGTAATGAACAGATAAGTTATGTAATTTACTCTTTTCCAGTAAGAATCCCCATTGTTGGGAAGTGTGATCTGTGCCTTGGGAAGGTGATGGATGAAAAATTATGATGACTCCCCCAGACAAGGGTAGTCTAGAGCAGCAACTTCAAGATCAGTGGGAATACCTACACTGCAGGCAGCTTCCTGGGGAATTCTGGAGGAATAAGACAGACAAGTCACTGTGGTTCTAAGATGTGTTCAGTGAAAGCAACTGCCTTTCAGGTTGCTGTGGAAAGGACATTTTGTAGCTCTCTTTGCCCCTTGAAAGCTGAGGAAGCACGGGGAGGTTGGTTGTCTGCAGACTGTGTGGCCCTGGCTATTTCATCTCGGAAATCTAGGAAAGTCTTGTATGAACAAGCTTAATGCTTCACAATTTCAGTTTTCTTGGTGTCCTACAGACACATTTTTCCATCTTAGGGATGCTCTGGTAACAGAGGTTAGACCAAGCTGTTCTCAGCAGTCTGGAGCAGACTCAGAAAAGGCAGGTTCATGTTGGTCCTGCGCTGGCAGAACATTAAGAAAAATAACTGTGCTTCGTAAGTAAACCCTGGATATGGCTGGGCATGGTGGCTCACACCTGTAATCCCAGCACTTGAGGAGGCCGAGGCAGGCGGATCACCTGAGGTTGGGAGTTTGAGACCAGCCTGACCAACATAGAGAAACCCAGTCTCTACTGAAAATACAAAATTAGCTGGGTGTGGTGGCGCACGCCTGTAATCCCAGATACTTTGGAGGCTGAAGCAGGAGAATCACTTGAATCCAGGAGGCCGAGGTTGCAGTGAGCCGAGATCGCGCCATTGCACTCCAGCCTGGGCAACAAGAGCGAAATTCCATCAAGAAAAATAGAGAAGAAAAGAAAAAGGGGAAGGAGGGGAGAGAAGGGAAGAAAGGGAAGGAAGGCTTGCGTATGCTGACGATATAATGGTTGAGGAGGAGGGAAAGTATGTATAGTAAATGGGGAAAAAAGCCAGATTGTAAAATTATTTCTTTTTTTTCTTTTTTTTAGAAGAAAGAGAAAAAGAAAGAAAAAAAAGAATGAAAGAGAGAAAGAGAAAAAAAAGAGGGAGAGAGAACGAGAAACTTGCTCTATTGCCCAGGCTAGAATACAATCTAAAAATAGGTATTAAAGATCTCTTTTGTGCCAATAATTATACTTAACAATGGAGACAGGAAGGAATAAGGGAAGAAAATAACAAACAGCCAACCAGTATTTCATTTAAATCTGTGAAATGCTATGCAATTGCTGAAAAGTGATTTACTTCCAATTATATGGTCACTTTTAAAATAGGTGTAATGTGATACAGAGAAAAATGTACGTTTTGTGCATTTGGGGTGGAGAATTCTGTAAATATTTATTAAGTTTACTTGTTCCAGGTCTGAGTTCAAGTCATAGATGTCCTTGTTAATTTTCTATCTTGTTAATCTATCTAATGTTAACAATGTAGTGT
>CAUYLG010069772.1:0-47054 GCA_963573385.1 Cacajao melanocephalus
ATATTTTCGTAAATTTTCTAAACACACCAAAATAAAAAAAAAAAAAAAAAAAAAAAAAAAAAAAAAATCCCGAGTTTGACCTTAAAAATTTAAGAAAGAACTAACTCTTTGGGTTTATATCCTTAAGAAATCATCTTTTTAGAGCAAACTTCTAAGTAATATTTTTCTACCAACTTGTTCAGAAGACACAAAACAATTCATATTTAATGCTATCTCTTTTTCACATGATATAAAAGCAAACAAAAAAACTTATGCCAGAAGAGTTTTTTTTTTAATTCCCGCACAACACCAATTTACATGCCAGAAGATTTTGAGGGTTAATTTTAATTAAAATTTGTCTAGGATTATACTCAAAAACACAAACCACTTGACAGTTGGTATGGCGACATATGCTACTTTCAAAGTAGTTATTGTTTACTTTTTTAGGAGGCGGTGGGGGTCACAGAGCAACTAAATGCTATGGGAGCTCCCAGAAAAATGCATATAGACACACCACACAATACAATAGTCAAAGATCTCTTGAAAACAAATACAGGTTAAGGACACTTAAAACTCTCCATTATACTGGTGGCCAATTATGAAATCAGAGCTTATTTTAGACATATCATCCAGCAAAATATAATTGTATGTATATTATTATATATTCATTTAAAATCAGAAAGGTAATTTAAGAAGAAAAGTTCACATGTTTTGTTTTCATTTATCACTTAAAAATGACCACAGTATCACTTTTTACATACTAAATAAGCAAAGTTTTGTTTTGTTTAGAAGAATACAGTTATATAACCTTTCTGAATAACAATTTGGAAATGTATACATAAAGCCTCAACTGTATGAGGAATATTCAACTCTTCATCTACTAACTCTACTTAGAAAATAATTTTATATGTGCACAATTTACTGCAACAATGATCATCAAAAGCATTTTTTTTTTTTTTGAGACAGAGTCTCACTCTGTTGCCCAGGCTGGAGTACAATGGCATGATCTCAGCTCACTGCAACCTCCACCTTCCAGGTTCAAGCCATTCTCCTGCCTCAGCCTCCTGAGTAGCTGGGATTACAGGTGGCCACCACCATGTCCAGTTAATTTTTGTATTTTTAGTAGATAAGGGGTTTCTTCATGTTGGTCAGGCTGGTCTTGAACTCCTGACCTCAGGTGACCCACCCACCTCAGCCTCCCAAAGTGCTGGGATTACAGGCGTGAGCCACCGCGCTGGCTGACAAAAGCATTCTTTATGATGTCCATATAAAATGAGCAACAATGGAGGAGTAAATGTACAGGGTAATAGAAAACTGTAAAAAATTTAAGTATATTTAAGATGAATATTTAATGGCATGAAAATGCTGATGGATCTACTGCTAAAAGAATAAAGGGTCAATTTCTGCATAGCAAGTTTTTTTGTTTTTTGTTTTTTTTTTTTTAAAAGAAAAAATCTACAAACAGAAAAACAAGACCAGAGGGGCATAAGATAAATTTTTAATGTGGAGAATTCTATGTATTTTCTTCTTTTTATCTAAAATTTTAACAAGAAATAAATCAATAATTTATTAGATCATATGAACTCTTTATTCACCTTGACTTCTGGCCTAATCTAGGAATCATTCAGTATGAGATATCAATTCTGTAAAATTTATTTATTATTACAGTTGTTATCTAAACTATTAAAGGTATTATTCAACAATTTGGGATAAGAAAAGCCAAGGCTGTAGTAAAGGTATGTGCTACTGATGAAAGATCTATAATCGAATGTGGCTGGCCCTCAAAATCAGAAAAGTTCCCATTGTTGAAACAAATACGATAGCTATCTTCTGCAGTGGGGATGAAAAATGATTCTAGTCTGCCATTTGAAATATCACAGATGGGGATTGGCTTTTGTCATATTCAAGGATTAACATAAATTATGTGGTATTCAAAGGTTAGACTACAACGCAGCACTCAAATTTAAAATTAACGATAAAACAAGACACGTTATAATACGTTCTGATCATAATCATATTGAAACAGTAAGACAGACAAGAGAAAGAAACCAAGCTGTTTAAAAGTAGGTATCTTTGAGTGATCCTATCACAGGTGATTTCCCCACTTTTTATTTTTTGTTTTCTAATATTTTTTAAATGCACATAGATTACATTTTTTTTTTAAGAGACACGGTGTCTCTCTCTGTTGCCCCATTGTGGAGGGCAGGGGCGTTGTCATAGCTCACTGTGTTCACCTTGGACTCCTGGGCTCAAGCAATCCTCCCACTTCAGCCTCTTGAGTAGCTGGGACTACTGGTGCACACCACCATGCCTTAAAAAAATTTTTTTTTCCTTTCATAGAGATGGGGTCTTGCTATGTTGCCCAAGCTGGTCTCAAACTCCTGGGCTCAAGTCAACCTTCTATCTCAGCCTCCAAAAGTGCTGAGATTACAGGCAAGAGCTAATGTGCCTACCCTATTGCCTTAGTGAGGAAAAACCCCTCTGTGTTCTAATTGGACAGTCCTTGAGAAGTTGTGTATGTTCTTTAAAAAAGTCTAGTAAATTACTACTGAAAAGCCATTATCTCCCCAACCCATAATTAAATACAAGTGAAATCTAAAATACAGACATGAGTAATGCCACAGTTCTAATATATTCTAAAGAAGTATAGTAGAAAATAATAGATAGAAGTCAACTTTTTTGTCTTAAAGCCATTAAATAAATCAACACTTCTGACTGGATTTTTTTTAAAGCCCTAATTTAGCATTAGAAGTTCTCATATCTCAGTCAATGGTAAAAGAATTAAAAGAAAATTAGTCAATACTGAATGATAATCAGGCCATATGCTGACATGAAAATCTATCATGTAATTTGAGACAGCACTTTTTATACTTTTCTTCTAGTGGGAACCAAATGAAAATATATTAACTTTCTAGTTGCCAAATGAAAGATAAATTTTGAACGCTTCCTAAAGAATTCTTTAAAATTTGTAATCTAAATATCTTTACTATGAAAAATGCTCTTTGCTTCATTTACATTTCAGGAGTCACTCTAGTCTACTGTTTCTGATGTGAAACATTCTATTCTGATGACTAAATTCTTTGTATATCTAGGAGGAGAAACAGTTGTTTAAATATAATTCAACATATTTAAAAATTAAATGTAGTTTTGATTCCAAAACTGTGGTCAAACTAATTCTTCTACTTGTATTCACACATGGTGATATCTGGCCTAACAAGACAAAATCACAGATGTGTAAAAATTAGGGGGCCAGGTGTGGCGGCTCACGCCTGTAATCCCAGCACTTTGGGAGGCTAAGGCGAGAGGATCTCTTGAGCCTAGGAGTTAAGAGTGTAGCCTGGGCAACATGGCAAAAACTAGCCGAGAGTGATGATGTGTGCTTTTAATTCCAGCTACTTGGGAGGCTGAAGTGGGAGGATCACTTGAGTCCTGAGAGGTTGAGTTTGCAGTGAGCCATGATCACACCATTACACTCCAGCCTAGGTGACAGAGTGAAACTCTGTCTTAAAAAAAAAAAAAAAAAAGAATTAGAGTGAAAAGGGGCTCCAGTGATTACTAGCCTTCCCACCAAGACTCCTGTTAGGATTTTTTTTTTTTCTTCTGGACTTTACTTGCTATGTAGTATGTCTTCCAATTTAAAAATATATATTCAAACACATATAACTATCAATGAAACTTGCTCAATAAGAGATAACCTATATATATAGACTTGGTGTATTTTCAGTCAAAAGTAAAGAAATGTGATATTTTAGTTTTGTCACTATAGACAAATACGAAGTTTTTATCAGGCCTTTTGTAAAATTGAAAATAACTTACAAGTACTTTTCCCTTATCTATTAACCTAAGGATCAGGAGACCCTTGGTTGGGAATGATCCATCTAGTCCAACCTTCTAATTTTGCATATAAGATGGATCTGAATTTAGAGGTTTGATTAATCATGAAAGGGGGAAAAATGATCTTTCTCGCATACATTATATGGACAAGTCACCTGGTATCAACAATTTAAATCCAATGAAACACAACCTGAAGTGAACTATTTCTACTAATGATAAAAATAAGAAATGTTTCACATTTTAATTTTCTTTAAACCTTTTTTTATTTAGAGATTTTTCTGGTAAGGAGATATACCATAAGAAAGCAATTTCACTGGCAGTGAGGTATGTAGATACTCTACCAAAATACTCCTTATTTTAACTGTTTTTAACTTTATTTACATACGAAGCAAAGAATCAATGCATATCCTTGGTTCAACTATAGTATTAGCCATACTACATGAAATAAAATGGTGCTTGCATACAAAAACTGTTGTTTGTAAAGGAATCTGATTTCCGATTAAAAAAACTAATTTGTTTTTGGAAAAAATTCTAAAAAGAATCACAATTTATCATGACCAAGACACCTGCACCGTATTTTCCATTCCTCACAGCACATTTATTTCAGTAATTCTGTTATGTCGGTTCTTAGCATGAGCATAGTGTTACACGATTTTCGTACATATAATCACATCCAAAACAAGTTCTAAAATTTAAATTGTAAACATTCTCATCATATGTAGAAATATTTTAATTGGTGTATTAAGTTTTGCTAACTGATCAAATTTGGAAGATAATATAAATGAGAACGTCTATTCTAAACTGTGTAGTGAGCATTGTTTATTAATTACATTTCTACAATGTTAAATAAAGTAAGAGGCAAACCTGTCCTGTAAGCATGTCAAATTTTAGGTAAAACATTAAAAAGAAACAAATCTGTTAACAAAAGAATGTCTTGCAATAAAGAACATTAGATTTTTTAAATCTATTATGATACAAAAATGTAAAGGGTAAATAGCATCTTTGTTGACAAAGTAGGAGGTAGCATGGATGCACCACTTTATTGTCTGAGAAATGCAACTGGAGTAAAGAATATTTCCTTACCACAAATAATTTCCAGAACTATATACATATTTCTTTTAGAAATACTTGTTTAAACAAATCTCCCTCCACTTTTTAGTATAAAAAAACCGTTCCATGTGATTTAAAAAAAAACACTTAACACATCTAGATAGAATAGTACTCTGCCCTATTTGAGTGAACAGTCTCAAACTATGAAGTACATGATATTTAATGCCCTAATTTGAGTAAATTTAGTCATCGGTTCTTGGTATTATACAAAACACTAAATACATACAAACAAAATATAATATCTTATTTTTCTATGCAAGTCTTGTGGGGAATAAACAGAGCCTTGATCTGGTAACACTGCAAAAAAACATAATTTTCCAATAAGTCTGTCTCTAAGTATCCATGTGCAACAGTTTATTAATGGCTGCTTACATGTACTGCTCTTTTATTGAGTGAACACAGTTAACCAACAAAACTTTGTAAACCTTAAAAACACATCTTCCACCCTATATAAAATATAGACTACTTACTGTTTTAAGTATTGGATTTGCTCTGATGTCACTGTAATTCACTTTCCCCCATTTTTCTGCTTTAGTATTTATAAACAGATAATTTAATGTGGCTTTAAAAAAAAAAGAATGTCAAATTTACATCCAATTCAAATTCGCTATTTAAAAGGTTTCCTGGTTCTATGAAGCTGCTTCAGCCATTAGTAGAGAAAATGAAGTTTCTGTAATGGAGGCAGGCTTTTTAAGTAGTGACGTGACTTCCACCATGCCAGCTCCAGTCCTTGGAAGATTAGCGTTTACAATATGTCGCTGTAAGTGCTTAATCCAGTCTTCCTGAACAGACAAGGGTCCTCGAAAGACTAGGCCACAAAACCTACAGAAATATAACAATTCTCTTAACATGACCAATTCTCTTTCTTTAAAACCAATTCACATAAAATCCATAAACATAAGGAAATAAACTTTCATCATATTTTAAAGACAGCACGTGATAAAGTTTCTAAATAAAGTCAAATGATTTAATAAAACATAAAAACTCCCAATTCATATGTTTATTAACAGCTATAATAAACTCTAGTAATCTTTGTATAAGTAGGAGCATTATTATTAGGGTTAACAGTCTTAACACTACACATCTTAATTCACTTGAAACAACAATTACTCCAAAATGTGCCGTTTTTTAGAAAAGACCCTTCCTCAATTTATCATTCTTTAAATTGCATTGTGTCTATGTTTGGTCATGTGTGTTGCGTGTGAGCGTGAGTATGGAAGAAGGCATGAGCATGAGGGAAGAGAAAATGTGTTCCCAATAAGCGAGAACTCAAGAAAGCAAAAATTCAAACCAAATAAAATTAAACCATACAAACCAAGTAAATGAAACATAAGAAAAACTACTTTTTTACTTTTATTTTTTTGAGACAGAACATTGCTCTGTCACTCGGGCCGGAATGCAGTGGCACGATCTTGACTCACTGCAACCTCTGCCTCCCAGGTTCAAGTGATTCTCCTGCCTCCGCCTCCTGAGTAGCTGGGATTTCAGGCGCCTGCCACAATGCCTGGCTAATTTTTGTTTTTTTTTTTTTAGTAGAGATGAGGCTTCACCATGTTGGCCAGGCTGGTCTTGAACTCCTGGCCTCAAGTGATCCATGCATCTTGGCCACCCAAAGTGCTAGGATTACAGGCATGAGCCACCATGCCTGGCCAAAAGCTACTTTTATAAGTCACAGTATAATAGATTTACATCACTATTGGCTAATGTAAAAAACTTGACTTATTAGTTGTTGAAGTACAGGATACTGTGAGCTGAATTGAGATTTTAAGCCTATCTCCAGAAGTTCATTTATAACTTGGTTGTTGAGAATGTACACTCTGCTACAAATTAAAAATCTCAAATGAAATAGCTAATATGTCTCAAGCAAAATATGAAGAAACTGATCAGATTTGGCAACGTAGGCAGATACCTGCATCGGAGAATGTAAACCTCGTCAGCACCATGAGGTAATGTTAGCATTTTCTTCTTGCTTCCAGATCTTGACCTTGATTTCTTTTGCTTACAATCTAAGGCTAAAAAAGGGGAGAGAAAAACTTAACATTCCTTATATATTTCAAAATATACATACATACATATTTTTCTAGAAAGGTCTGACAGACCATGTAAATCAGTTAGAAAAAGTCTGCATTCATTTTCCTATTCCCTGAAGCATGCACTCAACTTGCTGATTCTGTAATAGCAGTAATATTATCTGCATCTATTCTTCCTGTACTGCCTTTTCAAATAATGTTTTAACACACCAAACTAGAACTAAGAAAATGTAACTAAGTAACTTGAAACTACTAAACTGGCCAATTATTAAATAATGGTAATCTTTACTCTCATAATCACACATAATTTTAATATCTGGTTAAATCTTATTTCCAGAAAAATAGAACCTTTTATTTGAGATCATTAAATTAAGTTTGCATTTCATTACTGCTCCATTAAGTAGGTCTCATATACTTGGAAAACTTAGTAAGGGAACATGGACAATGTAACTAAGAGCTCAATGAAAAATCAATTTTCACAGTGATTCACCATGAATTCTATAAATAGCTCTTAAAATTGTATGCTGGTCCTACATTTGAAAGGACAAAAAAAGCTCAACTTTCATTTTTGAACTTAACTTGTATTGCATACAATCATCAATTATGCAATCATATGTTTTATTTACTACAAACTAAATATAAATCCATATTATCTCACATAAGTTTACAATTTGATCTATGTTTAATGCCAACTATTCTTTACATATTTTTCATTTTACATTTCTCCAATAGCTAATTTTAAAATGTGATTTGAACAGGTAAAAAAAAATTATATAAAAAGAGACCAAAATTTGATGTTAACTGTTCTTGAAACTTTTCCATTACTTGACTTTTCCTTTATTTATTCTAAAACAATCTGATTTAATAAAGGAAAAAAGATTTTTTTATAGGTAGAAATAGCACACAACATTTTATAAGTCTTTGAATACAGCTACACCATTTCTTTGGACAAAGGGATGATAGCAATCCAGGGTGCTGCTGGTCAATTAGCAGGAAGAGAAGGTAAGAATTTATCTGTAGGGATTCAAGGTGGGAGGGATACAAATGTAACAGAAGAGTTACCCAAATGGCTTTTCTTCCATTATCCTGCCATGTGAAAAATTCTAAGTAAGAGAGAAGGAACTGGCTATTCAATGACTCTGTGAAATGAATTTTTCAAAGTCCAGATTCCAAAGGAATAGATGCTACTATTACAAAACCAATAAACATAGTTCCTTACAGCAGTCAAATGGCAATGCTAACAGAAATATCATATAGAAAATTCAAAACCACAAGAAACCTAAATCTCACTGAAGCCACTGGTTTTAGCTTCCTGTCATCTGCCTATTCAAAAGCCAAATCTAGGACACAGTCTTTTTCTGTTTATTCTTAGAAGAAGAGTCTAATAAGTAAAGAACTACTAGAAGTCAAGTTAGGTATTAAAGAATGGGTAATTCAAAATTAAACAACCAAACTCTGGAATAGAAAAATCTTATAAGGATCTCATTAGTTATCTCAGTCAAGAGCCTGGCATATAGTAGGAACTCAACAAATACTTCTGGAGGAAAAATAAAGCAAAACCCAGTAATTTAACCACTGATATTCAGACAGCCTATGAATTAAAATGTTTTACTCCTATTTAATACAGGTAATGTTCCTGTACAACATTGCGCATCATTTGTTTAAATATGTTGCTGCAGTCACACATACTTCATTATCCTAGATATAAATCACTGACCAGTCCAGCTTATGTACAGAAACTAGGTTATTCACAACAGTTCCAAGAGTAAAATATCATATACTTTGTAACCAGTAGGAAAAACCTTTTTCCTAGTCCTTTGGTGAGCAATCCGAATTTAAGTGGGTTATGAGTGATTCATATACTGGAAGCAGAGTTCAGGGAACTCAAAGAGTAAGTGCTACTAGATGTCAGCTATTCTTTCTGTCTATAAAGATGGATCCTTGTCTGTGTTAGGTAGAACAGAGCAAGCATTTGGTGTATCATAAGATTACAGGTAGAATCTTACTTTGATGAGCTTGCTGGTTGTCAAAATTGCCACACTGTATTCAAACTCCTTTTAAAATGCAAATAAATTACAGTAGGATACAAATAGAATACATTATAACAATCCTTAAAAAATTTGTTCACAAAATGTTAATGTTAGGGGTGTAAAGCAAACTGAGGAAGCAGGGCAAAAGATATGGTAGGAAAATATGCAAAAGAACATTTTATCAGTTACAAAGCATTTAAAGTTAAATTTACATATTGTGGTATTTTAAAAATGAGACTGGGCATGTTTATTCTGAAATACAGAAATATTTTTGGCCTTTTTTTTTTAATAGGGAAAAAAGAATTATTTAATAGCTTTTGATGCTTTGTGGACTGTGGAAACTCTTAAGTTTAGGCTGTTTTATGAATGAGCAGATCTAAATTTGAAATGAGAATGCCATCATTTTTGTAGCAATGAGTATGTGAAGGTATTATGACCTTGGAAAGCAGGACAACTCTGCCACATATGACTGATCGATCATCTCTAGAACCCACGGCTCCAAGTTAAGGTTACAGAACCTCATGCACTGAGAATCCCTACAAACTTATCCATAAAGTTAAAACATTAAAAATCTGGGATCTTTGACAATTGAAATCTAAATGCCTCAGTGTTTTTATATCTTCATCATCAATTCTAAATTTCTTATCTCCTGAAATGTTATCTTTTTGAGCAGGTGAAACATGAACATATTTTACAATATTTTCTAATGCCAACATCCAACCCCACTCCTGTGATATTGCTCATACCTTTGGGAAAATCTGCTTAAAACTGATTTAACATATTAATGCTACACAATAAGGAGACATCTATATAGCATCCTCTACATAAAAAGATAATTTACACAAAAAATTTCAATGAATGAAAAGGATGAGGTACAAACATGTCTGTTATACCAATATTCTCACTTAAGAGATTTTATTATATCTAGAGGGAAAAAGCAGCTTTGTTCTGGACTGTACCAGGAGCTGCTAGAACATTAAATACAGATCACTAACACATTCAGTTTTAGTATAATGCAGCGCATCAAGATCATTAACAGCCAAAGCTTTAACAAAGTTGTTTATATGAATAATCTGCCAAATAAGTAACTTTGTTACACAAAGCCTTTTTTTGTAACAGGATTTCATTTGCACTTGCTAGTGACCAAAAAACTCTCAAGAAGCTAAAAACAAAAACCTCACACACCCTTTTTTCTTTCCAAAGTATTTTAAATCTAACATTGTTTATATACTTTAAACATATTTTTAAAAATTTAAAAAGTGTTAATTTTCTTCTCTAGTATAAGCTTCTTTAGAAAGAAACAAATCCAGTCATCCAAACCATCCTAAGATTACTATTCAGGGGGCAGAAACTGTTTAAGTGATTAATTTCAAACAAAAGACTGTCAGAAATCTTTCAAGTTACCTGATTTATAAAAGATCTAAATTGCTACTGAGAGTATTTTACTTACGAAGAGACTAAATTGAGTTGTAAGGTCAAATGCGAAAAAAAAAAAATTAGAGTATACCTTTCAGTAAGACATCTGTCTTGGTCAAATACAAATATGAAAGAGAAAATGCAATAAACTTCAGTCTTCAAAAAGAACACCATACTGCTATGCTATGAATACGATGACCAATGATTATGACAACAACATGCCAAAACACAAAACCAGATTGGTGCAAAGCAAATAAATAATATAACACATAAAATTCAAGTCTGTTTTCTGATCCATTAGTTTTACACAAAGAAGATTAAGAATTTACTTTTGACTTTGACATTATTAAATAAAATCTTTTGCTCTTTTCCACCTTTCTGCCCATATATACAATAACTGCTTCAATGAGTTTCATTTTATTTTCTTTCACTACATAACTGACTCGAGAATGAGAATCTATTTCATAAAAACAGCTGGAATTTCTGTGATAAAGCACACCATGACTAAATTAACATTCACCACCAAAATATTTTTATTTGTAATCATTCTCCCCTGTCCAATTACTTAAAGGCCTTGTTTATCTGTTTCTTCTCTAATTGGTTGCTGTCATCTCTAGGACAAAGTGAAACAGCTGGGTTATCTATACCCAAAGTAAGAGGCATAGAAAATTTCTTCTCTAAGTAGTTGGCCTAAGCTTGGTGGACAATATTAGCTATGAGCTCATTCAGGACTACAGTACGAATAAATATGACACAAACAGGTAAATCATCATTCTACCACCATTCAAAAGCTGGTGCTGGAGGTCGTGGTGGCAGTGGTGAGGTGAGAAGAGGATGCACATGTGCCAAGGGGTACACAAGTGTAAGACAGAAAAAAAACCTCAATTCTTTTTTTTAATCTTTATTTTACGTTCAGGGGTATATGCACAGGTTTGTTATATAGGTAAACTGTATGTCACGGGGGTTAGTATACAGACTGTTTCATCACCCAGGTAATAAGCACAGTATCTGTTAGGTAGTTTTTGTACTATCTCCCTCCTCCTACCCTCCACCCTCAAGGTAGGCCCCAGTGTCTGTTGCTCCCTTCTTTGTGTCCATGTGTTCTCATTTCGTTTCCACTTTTAAGTGAGAACATTCAGTATTGGTTTTCTGTTCCTGCGTTAGTAATAAACTCAATTCTAACTGTTGTCACTAATCCTTCAAGGTTCATAAGCCCCAAGCATATAAAAGGACTGTAAATACCATTTTCTTTCCTTCAGCCTCAACTGAAAAAGAATTAGTTTTTTTTTTTGTTTTTTTTTTTTAATAAAACATGTTAGCTTGTCTAAAATAGGAACGGAGTAGAGAAAGTCATTTATTGAGAAGCCAAAGTTTCATTTCTTCAGCTTATATCTTTCTTTCTGTACAAAGTGCCTAGGAGACCAACTTCATGGGTGTCCAACCTGTGGTCACATAGAAACCCCACACTCGGTTTAATGCTCTACTATGAAAGCCTTGAAATTATTAATTTTTGGACAAGGGCTACCACACACTCACTTTGCATTGGACCCTGCAAACAGCAGTCCTGGTACCTGAGTACCTGCTCTCATAAATGAGAAAGGCTGCATTCAGTTCCACCCCTCAATCTCTTGGCCCACTAAAAAAAAAAAGCTATTAAGAGAAAAATTGTTAAATCCCCAATCTCTACACAGTATTAAAATTGAAAACGACTCCCCTACTCCTACCAACATCAGTTCTTTGCTCCTAGCTATACCACCATATTCAAACCAATCATTATTCCCAAGATGAGTAGTTTAAACTATAAAAAGCAATGTTGCCCTTACAATCAGCAATTAAGTATAAAGATACACATTTAGTAACCTCAAAAGTATTTATTTTCATCATCATTTTCCCTTGATATTTTCACTTTAAAATTGGATAATTTTTTTAGTACCCTAAATAACTTTCATTAATTTTTAGAGTTTCCACTCCCAACGACTGAAAACAGGGTAAGTAACTCAATTACACAGCAATCAGTGGCAAAGTTAAATAGATCCTGCATGTTTTAATAATTTACTTGGAAGAGGATGAAATGCAAAATACCTGGAAAACAGATTTCCTTTGCTTTAAGAATTAGGTTTGTGATTTAACAATTATTAGTCCCCAAAGACTGGTTGCTTGAGTTTGTCCTACAGAGTAAGAGGTTATATTAAGGATAGTCAATAGCCTTATAGTTCAGAGAAAGAGTTAAAGGAAGTGAAAGTCACCTTTTATTTAAACTTGAATGGATTCAGTTAAAGAAAAGGTACAATTTGTAGAAGCCCCCACTATTTCAAAGTAGAGGGGATAATTACTAAAGGATATGTTGAGCAAGTATTCTCTAGATGTAAAGGGAAAAGACAGACGTAAATATAATACCTCATCACACATAAATAAAATTAGAGGTTTTACCAGCTTGCCCAAAGCTAAAAAAGCTAACAATATCACAGCTACAAGTGGCTTACTGGTCAGTTAAGAGCTGATAGGATAGCAAATGTATTACTTCTTTGTGGTAACAGGTAAGACAAAATACATTTGAAATTTTCTTTTCAAGTAAGTTGGACTTGTATGCTGTTTTATTAAGCAAAATAGGCATTAGTTAACATTAACCACTTTTCTAAGACTAAGAAACATGTGAAATTAGAATAAACATTAAAGTACATAATGACAATCTGCTTTAAGTCACTTTTGTTTAGAATTATAAACAAAATAATCAGTCTTTGCCCTCTAAAATCTCCGTATTTCTGAAATATCATTTCAGATGTAGTAACAATAATTAAATTGTTCTTGATCATAACATTTAAGAAAACCACCTAACTTTAAAATTTCTTTTAAATTATCTTCAATATAATCATATAACTTAAACTAGATAGGATTCACAACAATATATTAGTAAATCGAATGTTACAAATCCATGGTGGCAATGGATCTGATTTAGCTTTCTGTAGTTTTCAAGAGCTTTACACATTCTGCCCAAAATTCAAACTATAACCAAACATGGTATTGATCAGGTATTTTCTGTTTCAGCCAACTTTTAGCTAAGCTACAATTAAATATATAAACCTTGAATAACAAGAATTAACCTTATTCTTCAAACCCTAGGCAAACCAAAAAAAAAAAAAAAAGTAAATTCTACTTTTCTACATCTGCAATAAGTGAGAAACTACCAATAAGCCATCCTTTTGCCCTAACCTCCAAGAGAGAAAGTCTGGGTGTTATTTTATTATTTCCACAAAGTCAATTAAAACATTACCTGAAATTTAGCTCTGGCCAACCACATGCCTTGTTATTGTAAGGGCTAGTTCTATCTTTAAAATCCAGATTACAAACAGCATTCAAGAAATTCATGTTAGAATTGAGAAAAGGAAAACAGCGCAGAGTAGCCAGCTATGTACAATATGCAAGATTTACCAGGCCCAGAAAGACTGGAGTAGGGGACTTTAGTCACGTAACTCCCATGCCCTCATGGGGTGGGGGGTGGGGTGCAATTGTTTAAAGGCAGTATGTTTCTGACCTGATTCCTTACCCATTATTTTCATGTTCCTGAAATTTGTGATACAAAGAACAATGTATAACCAATCAATAGCTTATGTTATTTTAATGTAAATTCTTAATAAGTAAACTTAGGAACAGCTGCTTTTTTCCTTAAAAATCCACTTGTAACTGCTGCTAATCAGAGTGTATATCTAG
Organism: Cacajao melanocephalus; assembly: GCA_963573385.1. Taxonomy (NCBI): domain Eukaryota; kingdom Metazoa; phylum Chordata; class Mammalia; order Primates; family Pitheciidae; genus Cacajao; species Cacajao melanocephalus. Next base: position 14,108 of record CAUYLG010069772.1, read on the forward strand.
GGCCAACTTGAACCTATGTTCCCAGGTGGCCATCCTCAAGCTTTGGGCTTGAATAAATTCTATACCTAATGATATTTTCTGAATCTCATTATTTAAGGCCTACAGAATAAAACTCATAGCAAACACAAACATTATAACAGGATAGAATTAGATACATTTAAAAAACCCAAATAAATCTTAAAAAAAAAAAAAAAGCAAAACCCGGAAAATTAGTAAATAACAAAACCAATAGCAATGCTAGGAAACTAGATAAGCTTGCATGAAAAACAAGATGTCAGTCAAAACAGCTCATCATCCTTTTGGAACCAATGAACAGCAAAAAAACAAGCATCATAAAATTTCAGTATTTTATGCTACAATGGTGTACTCTTAGGCTATATTCTCCTAAAAACAAACCTACTGATTCAACAAGTGTGGTTATTTGCTTTTGAGAAATAAAAATAAAATTCTAAGTTCTAGAATAGATTAAATGGACACCCTCTTTGCCAAGAGGACCCCAGAGAAACCTTAAAAATTGACTTCCAAGCCACGATGGAACAGAAGGTGAAGCATGTCTCATATCCGCTCCCTCACTAACCACCATTAAACTTTCTTTCCTAAGAGTCAAAAAGAAACCAGCCTTTTCAAACGACTTGTTCCACCACTGATTTCAACCAACTGCCTAACTCAGAAGCCAGACTCCCCTGTTTTTGTGGTGTCGACATAACTGACCAGCATTCCTTCCTGATAAGGGATGACAAAATGGTTCTGGCTGGTCCATGGAGGCTCTGCATAGGGTGCTTGTGAATCTGTTTCACCTTTTGACATGTAAACCCTAATTTTACTATGTTTAAATGTTAGGTCTCCACCTTAACGTGAACATGGGATATATGTAACATGGAGTTTGCACACTAAGCCTGTGTGCACTCCCTCATGAATAGTCAGTCATAGCTCCTCCTATAACCTATTGAATATTTATATTTAGCCAACCCATTCAACATAACGTCCTGTCTCACCCTTCTCCCTCTGAAGGGCTTGCTTTTGGTCTCTGTCCAAGGATACACTTCCAAGCCTGCAGGCTTCAAGGTATTTAAGAAATAAAAGCTCTCTTTTCCAAATTTTAGGTCTCCTCCTTTTAAGATGAAACTTTGTTACAGTGGATAGCTGGATGATGAACTGTTACTAGTAAATGACAGAGAAGTAATGAAGCCTGCCCTTTTACCAAACAGCATGGTAGCAGATTGGTTAACAGTACTTATATAACCATCTACCTCCCATTCAGATTTAAAACCTTGAGCCATCTCTATCTCTTTCCTTTTATTCTGTACCTCTAACTAATCTACCATGTCCTGCTTATTTTATTTCCATAATATTACCCATACATCTATTACCCCTCATTTAAATTCTTAATGTCACTAACTTGGTACAGGACTCTAAAAATTATCTACCTTGCAATTTTTCCTCCTCCCCGCCAAATCCTTTATTTAAAAAGTAATTTCAAAAGCATTATACAAATTCCTTAAAGTATTCAAACAGTTCCCCACTACAAAGTTAATTCCAACATTTTAGACTAGCATTCCATGTCATCTGTCTGACTCTACCAAACTCAATTCCCTTACCTCATACTCCCTAGTATTTCCAATAAATTTCCCACATTGTCCCACCTTACTCCCTCCTTCAAGCATTTCCCTTCCCCACCCGACTCCCATTTCCATTTCACTTAGCTATACATCAGGGTCCATTCAAATGGTAATAATTTCAAAAGCCTTGTAAGATCCCAGTCTAGATGAAAGTGTCTTCCTCTTTCTCTGAACTTCCACAGTATTTCACACATAAACTCCAATGGCACTTACCAATTTGTCTTGTACTACAACAATTATGCATGTATGTGCTTCTAATATTGTAAGATCCAATGTATCTCTGCAGACTTAGCACAGGTAGAGGTGAAAAAAAAAACGCTTGTTGAATTAGTGAAAAAAATCAGCCAACCATCTTTTAGTATGGTGGGAAAAGAGCTTAATTCTTGCTGGTATAATAAAACAATCAGTAGAGTATCTGTAAAAGTTACCCAAAATACTCTAAATTATATCCAAGCTACTCAAGGTAAAAATAAGAACAACATTTTAGAACAGTAACCATCAAAATGGTTAGGAAAAATCAAGTTATTAACAGTTAAAGGACTAGTCTTCAGTTAACTAGAAACTTTACTCAACTCAGATAATTCATTACATTGTTAATCATTTATAAATGATATGTTACTGTGCAGACAAATGTATACACATATATGCCCTTAATGAAGAACAGTACTACAGAATTAAGTTATAGCTAAGATATATAAAGACCCATCTTTTCATTGTCTCATAAATAGCTTTTTAATAGGTTTGACCATGCCATTCCCTTATTTTCCTTTTTCTTTTCTTTTTTGGAGATAGAGTCTTCCTCTGTAGCCCAGGCTGGAGTGCATGATCTTGGCTCACTTAAACCTCCACCTCCCAGGTTCAAGTGATTCTCCTGCCTCAGCTTCCTGAATAGCTGGGATTACAGGTGCCTGCCACCACCATGCCTGGTTATTTTTTTGTATTTTCTAGCAGAGATGGAGGTTCACTATGTTGGCCAGACTGGTCTCAAACTCCTGACCTCAGGTGATCCACCCATCTTGGTCTCACAAACTGCTGGGATTACAGGAGTGAGCCACTGCACCTGGCCTATTTTTCTTCTATAGTTATTTATTTATTTATTTTAAAGATAGAGTCTCACTCTGTCTCCCAGGCTGGAGTGCAGTAGTGCAATCTCGGCTCACTGCAACCTCCGCCTCCCAGGTTCAAGCAATTCTCCTGATGAAGCCTCCCGAGTAGCTGGGATTATAGGCATGCACCACTGCATGTAACTTGTATTTTGTTTTTGTTTTTTGAGGAGTTTCGTTCTTGTTGCCCAGGCTGGAGTGCAAACGCACAATCTCGGCTGTCTGTAACCTCCAACTTCTGGGTTCAAGCAGTCCTCCTGTCTCAGCCTCCCAAGTAGCTGGGATTACAGGTGTGCACCACCATGCCTGGCTAATTTTTTGTATTTAGTAGAGATCGGGTTTCACCATGTTGGTCAGGCTGGTCTCGAACTCCTGACCTCAGGTGATTCACCTGCCTCAGCCTCCCAAAGTGCTGGGATTATAGGCATAAGTCACTGTGCCTGGCCAATTTTTCTATCTTTTTTTTTTTTTTTTTTTTTTTTTTTGTATTGACAAGGTTTCACCATGTTGGCAAGGCTGGTCTCAAACTTCTGACCTCAAGTGTCAAACTCCCGACCTCAGGTGATCTGCCTGCCTCAGCCTTCCAAAGTGCTGGGATTACAAGTGTGAGCCACCATGCCCAGCTCCCTTATTTTTAAAAAATCCTTTAATGACTTCCTAATTTTTTTTTTTTTACCAAGCATTCTAAGCATCACCCCATCTTTCTGGCACTACAATTTCTCAAACATCTGTAACCAAATCTCCTGACACTTGAACTCCAAATTTCATCCCTTTGTGTTCACACTATGTTCTTCTCTGCCTGAAATGTTCTTCTATACTTCATCTCCTCTTCCTAAAACTTTACTGGATCCTTCAAGTTCAGGGTCCGGCTGAAACCATATAAACCTTTCTGTAATAGCATACTTGTACTTTTCCCACTGGGTCATGATTATGTTTATGCAGCTGGAGTGCAGTATCTTTACTGGCTCAGAGATGAGCACAGTCTTGGTACAAGAACTCAAACTTTTGTTGAATGAATAAAAACTCTGTGTGACTGCTAGTTTTGTTCTCCTGCATTTAAAAAATCATGACAAGAAACATATCAGCATGAACTATTTTTATTATTTTCTTTTCCTCTTTTTTACAGATTCCAATGAGACAAACAGTAGAGGCATCAGAAAAAAAAAGGAATCCCACTTAATTCCCAGCTTCCCTCAAAAGAAGGTTTAGACTAAAATAACCTAAACCCATACAACACTTAAAGCCAATATGCCATTTAGTTGTATACTACCTTGAACAGTTTTCAAATTTTGATACTTTTATGTATGTTGTCAACAATCTTTCCTTAAGTTCTCTGACAGCAGGGACATGTCTCATACTTTTCATATATCCCCCCACAGCCCAGTCTGGAAGAATTATCAAGGTGTTCACTTTAAGTAGAAGCAGGTTTGCTCCTTTGGAGTTTAGTCTTACTAAGATCAAAATTTTCTACTTACACTCTTTCAGGCTGAACGAACTACCATGAAAGCATGCAATTTCTCAAACATGCAATACTGTATTAGTTTTAAAAGACACTACAGAGACACACATGAATGAATAAGTAATTTAATGCACATTGGGAAGCTTTCACAATACTATTTTTTCTATCACATCAGAAAGTGCTTCCATAGCACTTTCCACAACGTAAGAATGACTTTTGTAGTTGGCTTACAAACCCATTCGGCACCTGACACTGTGTTACATGTTCATTAGTACTTGTTAGTCCTCTGCAGCCAATTATATCATTAAAGCCGAAAACAGGCAAAAGACTATACTATTATTACACTTAAAAGTAGATGGAAAAAAAAAAAACACGGACTTGATTTTTTATTAAATGTTAACATATTGTACTAGTGGTATTGATTAGGACCCAATTTTTTAAACTATTTTTTTTCCTCATCAGAAAAGTCAAATAATTATGATGGATAAGTCATCTGTTGTAGAATAGCAACAATTGGGCTTTACCTCCAAAATGTATCAAGAAAATGTTCTGAAGATAATGAAGCCCCTCCCAAATATATGTGCGTATATAAAAATATTTTTCTTGCATTAATTTTAAATGAGTAACTAGAAATTTCCGATTACTGTTAAGTCCCAGAGGTCAGCATTTGATTTACAAAAGTGATCTACAGAGAAAAATTTGGGTAAAATGAGTATAATTCACCTGCTGCCACAGAAGAGTTACGACTTCTAAGATATAACTATCGTTGGCTCTAGTCAGTACCAACCCCTAAGAGAAAGAGGCACTTAGAGCAGTGTCTTCAATCTATGATAGTGACTTCTTAGTGGGTAGCAAATGAACCAGCATTAATTTTTCACAAAAAAAGAATACAAAAAAAAAAGAGAGAGAAAATATTAAAGTGCATTTAGGTGAGTGAACAAGGAATTGTGTGTTTGTATTAATATAAGTTTGTACATGTGGTCAAGATATAAAATAAAATCCCAATTAAAATGTTGAATGCCACCATCATTCTTTCTTCTTTTCAAAAGATAACAACATACTATCTACCACAGAGAAGCACTGTGGCATTCATCGGAAAGATCTACTTCCTTTAACAACATTCTCTCTACTATGGCTGTATGTCCCTTTCCCTACCTGTTGAAATTCACTTTTATTTTGACCTCAAAATATATATTTTTCCTGATTGCAGATTAGGTTGATAGAATATGCTTTACCTTAATTTTAAATGCTTTAGCAATTTTAATAATCAGGATGATTAATTTATCATTCAATCTAGGATATTTATGAGAGTAAAAGAGGCACTAGTACTTAGGTGGGACAACAAGGCTAAACCAGTATGTATAGTCACTTCATGAATAACTTAATAAACTATGTTCTTAATATTGCCAGTATAAAAAGACATTCAATTAAAACATTAGGCACAAAAAAAAAAGCGAATCAGTAAAATAAAAAGTCCAAAAGTAATATAAGCTACATTATAAAATTTCAAAATTTAATGAAAACTGTAACATAACGTTCTTATTACACTGCATAGAAAACCAGAAAAAATTTGTATGAGCACGTAAAACATTAAAGAGAACAAAATCTCGAAAAGAAACCTACCATTACTGTAGTCTATAAATAACTTGAATAAACTTTTTTTTTTTTTTTTGAGATGGAGTCTTGCTCTGTTGCCCAGGCAAGAGTGCAGTGGCATGATCTCAGCTCACTGCAACCTCTGCCTCCTGGGTTCAAGCAATTCTCCTGCCTCAGCCTCCCAAGTAGCTGGGATTACAGGCGCCTGCCACCATGCCCAGCTAATTTTTGTATTTTTAGTAGGGATAGGGTTTCACCATCTTGGCCAGGCTGTTCTTGAACTCCTGACCTCGTGATCCGCCCACCTCAGCCTTCCAAAGTGCAGGATTACAGCTGTGAGCCACCACGCCCGGCCAGAATAAACTCTTAAATAAGAAGTCTGCCTTAAATTTACAATATAGGATATAAAATAAACCCTTTGATTCTAGTCTATTTAAAGACTGATGGGGTGGGGGGAAGTAAAACAGTTTCATAAATTATCTACAAGTGAAGACACATAAAAATTATTTAAAAATTTATTTGAACCTACCCAACAGAAGACAAACTGGGACAGTTCTGGGCAAAACTTTAATTTGTGAAATTATTCTTTTATGACAATTTAACTGTCCCAAGTATGGCCATCTCTTCCAAATCTTCAATTCTAAACCTTTCCTAATTCTTCCATTGGTTCCTTTTACAAATATCAGGGAAGATGTATTTTAATTTACATTTATGACCACAGAATTACTTTTGTTACTATACAATTCTTGCATTTTAAGCACCTTCTGCTCAAACAAAAACCAAAAAGCCAAAAAACAAAAACAACAACAAAAAAAACACTTCTTAGGGCTTCTGTTTCTACTTTCCTTTTATTTTGGCATCTCTCCTTTCTCAATTTGCCACCAGACGAACTGATGATAGCCTTCAGGAAATACGCAAAGCCTATACACAGAAAAATTTTTATCTGAGAAAGAATAACTGCATGTTTCTGGGATGGGTCCCACAGCTTTCAAGAAATTCTCAAAGATGTTGGTGACCCCAAAAAAGATTGAGAGCCATCATACTAGAAGTATTTAAGTCACCAGTAAATAGGTATTTTGGGAAGAAGAGGTGTATCCTCTTCAGTGTATTCAGGATACCTGAAGAAATATAAGTTAGAATATTTTGCTTCCCTCAAAAGCTCTCCAGTTCCAACAGAAGAGACCAGGAGCTGGTAGCTTCTAAGAAGGCTTGAAAATTTATTCTATCATAGGTAACTAAAAGCAGGTCTCTACCATGTAATCTGGGGGTGTCTCAGCTTTGTATTCAAGAGTGCACCCACAACTTAAAATCCACATGAATAAAGACTCTGAAACTAGAAATACACATCCTAGACATGGTTAGAGAGACTTTATTCCTATTTTCCCTTTACATTGTTTCAATTTTGTGACATACTGAGGTTAAGATTTTATAAAAATGAATTTGCATTTTATTCACTAAAAGATCATCTATTCTTGAAAAATGATGCCTGTTACTCATATGAATTAATTAATCACTTATAATAACCAGGTGGAACCTTCTAGGGCCATAGGTTATTAGGACCACTGCTTTATAACAGTGATACTTATATGGTGGGTAATAGGTATGTGGAGTTTGGCTGGGCATGGCGGCTCATGCCTGTAATCTCAGCATTTTGGGAGGCTGAGGCAGGCCGATCACAAGGTTAGGAAGTGGAGACCATCCTGGCCAACATGGTGAAAACCTGTCTCTACTAAAAATAAAAAAATTAGCCAGGCATGGTGGCACATCCTAGTAACCCCAGCTACTCAGAAGGCTGAGACAGGAGAATCGCTTAAACCAGAGAGTCGTAGGTTGCAGTGAGCCAAGATCGAACCACTGCACTCAGCCTGGCAACAGAGTGAGCTGCCATCTCAAAAAAAAAAAAAAAAAAAAAAAGGGTTGGGGAGTTTATAAATATAATACAGATTTCTCCATCTGGAAAATAAAAAAAGTTAATAAAGCTTGATGAAAACTTCTTAGTTGGCATAAATAAGCAGCAAATACATCTGTACAGCTCTACTGATCAAGATTTTTTTTAATGAGGGAAAAATGTTTCAGAATTTCCAAAAAAAAAGAAACATACGTTTTTAAAGTTTCTCAAAAGTCGTTACTGGGTGTGGAAAATATGACCCTAGAATTTCTTCGGCTTTTCATTTTCCTTCTCTTTGCCTAGGACTGCCAAATACACGCATTCTATTTCCTAGTACTTCTAATGTTTTGGTTAGTACTTAATTAAACATATTTTTAAAATAACACCCTCTTTTATTCTTCGGGACCTAAATATATTCCCATTCATCCTATATTACTTTTCTCTCAGTGAAGATTTTTTAAATAATGTTTCATAAGTGCATTCTTGGTAAATGGAGGTTTACTACTAGCTATTTATAAGTAATTAACCCTGTGTTTTGCAGAATTTTCAGATGAAGTAAAAGGATTTTTTTAATGGACTAACAAAATCTAGACTGGAGATATCTTGCCTTGCTAGATATTTGCATGATCTACTTGAATGATCAGAAAGGAACATTAAGTCCTCTAAAGTCTAATCTAGGCCTAAGCACCTCTTGGATCTCTGCTCTTTCTAATTAGACTCTTATTTATTCAGTCTTCACCAGAATACTCCCCATATTAAACCCACCTTCAGGCCAGGCGTGGTGGCTCACACCTGTAATCCCAGCACTTTGGGAGGCTGACGTAGGCGGCTTGTCTAAGGTCAGGAGTTTGAGAAACCCCATCTCTACTACAAATACAAAAACATTAGCCAGGCATGGTGGTGTGTACCTGTAATCCCAGCTATTTGGGAGGCTGAGGCATGGAAATTGCTTGAACCAGGGAGGTGGAGGTTACAGTGAGCCAAGATCATGCCACTGTACTCCAGCCTGAGCAATAGAGAGAGACTCTATCTCAAAAAAAGAAAAACAAATAAAAAATAAACCCACCCTCATTTTAGAATTTTCAGTTGCTTATTTTTATTTCAATTTCTTATTTTAAAAATAAGAAATTCAAAAATAGGCCACTTGTATAAGGTAGAGAATAGTGATGAAAAACAAAGATTAGGTAAAATAGTCTTGATTTGAATTTCAACCTTGCTGCTTACTAAGTGTATAACTTCCAGCAAATTAAGTTCTCTAAGTCCCAGTTTCCTATAAAATGGAAGAGAATTCCAGTACCTACAACTTGTATAGTTGTTGTAAAGATTAAACATTATGCATATAAATTGCATAGCATAGTGCCTGACACACAGTAAATGTTCAGTAAAGGTTAGCAAGTATGGTAACAATAACGATTTCCCATTTGTACAGTCTCTTATTTTCATTTTCCCCCAACTCTAATGCCTGCCATCACTTGCCAAGCCTGACAAAGGTGAGGGTATATAAAAATTATAATCTCACATTAGTCTATATAATCTCACATTTAGTCTAATAGAACTAATCTATTAGACTAAAACTCACCCCACTCCTCTCCTTTTAATATAAATGGTCAACATTCATCCCTGGTCATTTGTATATCAAGTTAAGGAAGAATGCAAAGAAGCAGAAGAAAGACACTAGTATAAGTGTTTTTTTTTTTTTGGCAGCAAGAACATATTGGATGTAAGTTATAGGACATGAGGAAGAACAAAAAAGCTGGGAAAACAACTAGAAGAAAGCAGGAGGCAGTGATCTAAAAAAGAGCAAGAGAAATAAAAAGATTGGAAAGAGAATTTTAGGCAAAAGAATTTATGTAGATCTATGTCAAAAAGGGTATATTTTAAGATGTGAGGGAAATGAGATTTGCTGAAGCAGGGTAGCTTAAAAGACTACAAATGAAGTGCAAAGCATTTTGCAGGTTATAAGAAGCATATTACATACAAGTAAGCTAATAAAATTTTCACAGATGAGCAGCATTAAGAGGTATCTGCAAGGTTGGGCTAACCAACCAAAAATAACACAGAAATTTGCATGTTAACACTTATGTGCATAGCTAAATTTATTAATCCTTAATATATTTAAGAGGTATTAAAAATCTATTCACTCGTCAATACAAGCCATTATTAAGGCTTGCCCCTTCAAAGATCTAATCTATAGACTAATGAAAATTCATTAGTTTGCTTAGGTTTCTAATCAAGTCTACATTTTGGAATTTCCCTATAATTTCCTTTTCTAATAAAGGATTTCCCCAAACTAGAACTACAATCTTTTCATGCTATGTTGGCCCAGGCTGGGGTACAGTGGCTATTCACAGGCACATTACAGCCTCTAGCTCTTGAGCTGAAGTGATCCTCCTGCTAGCCTCACGAGTAGTTGGGACTATAAAGGCACACCACTGTGCCTGACTAGAACTATAAAGAGAGGTGTTTTTCCGGAATCTAAAATAAATTTAAAAATCAAAAATAGTATTCTAAAAAAGAAATGGGATTAAGGTAGACTCAAAATTTCACACCTCTTGGGTTAATTTTTTTTCCCCAAATTAAGTCAACAAGAGCCAAAGGAAAAAGATTAACGTGCTTAAAATTATATCTAACAGTTTACAAGTTGCTGAAATTTATTCAGAAATGTATTCAGACTCAACTGCAGCTTACCAAAGAAAGTTATAAATATGATCTGAATTAACACCAGTTTGGTGGGGGAAAAAAAGTGTATTGTATCAAACAGACTTGCTGTGATATCTGTTCAAACATACCTGTACCAGTCAAAAGTCCAGCACTCTTCTTTCGTGCATAAGCGCGTAAGTGGTTGGACAGGCTAACAGCACTTGTAAACGTCGTATTGCAATGCACACATGTTCTAAGCTTCACAGGCATACCTATCATTCAAAAGAAAACTATAATCCAGTTCTCACTTCCAGAAGTGAAATTTTCTTAGCTTAAAGAGTGTAGAAAAGCACCACAATAAAGATGGTTTTAAAAACGTTCAATGAAATAGGTTAACTTAAAATAATGAGGGGAAATTAACTGTTATTAGTTTGTAGTTAGTATTTAGAGCCATCTCATGCTCTTTGGAAAGGTAGAAGAGGAGTGACTTAAACCTTTGAGCTCCTCTGGATATAACACCTATTATCACTTTCTTGCAGATTTCTGTGTTACGCAGATTATTTCTTAAACCTACTAAAATACAATCCTGTGATTTGAACACCACAGTTCTGTTGAGAAGTTTCAAAGCTTACAACATTACCAATAAAAAGAATTTAAAAGTCTAGTTGACAAAGTGGTAATTAAAGTGTTTTACCCACAAAACCATAAAAGTCTCAATACTAAATTAGGTTTTCTGATGAAGGCTGGGAGAAAAGATGGTAAAACAAACCACTGAACAGCTGTTAGACACAACATTTTATTCAGGGTTTTTTATGTTCATTACTCTGAATGCGCAATCAATAATGAAAGTTAATGATTTGAAGTTTTTTGCTAAAATCTTTGTGCTAAATAAATGATCAACAAGCTAACATCTTAGTCATCACAGGAAAGAAAACATGTTCAAACAATAATAAACTGCTAACTTCTCAGACAATCCTCACTCCCCCAACACGTTTCAATTGATTTCTTCAGCATTACTGTGACAGCCACAAATATGCTTTCCATCTCTGAAGTATACACGCCTTGGTCAACACAGCTAACACATCATCCCTGCGTTTTAACCTTCTGAAAGAACACTGAAAGCTACTGACTTTCAGAGACTTTTACTCGAAAGAAAAAGCCGTATTAAACAGAACCTCATATAAGATAAATTGTTTTCCAGACCACTTACAATACAAAGTAATCTTTCCTTAAATCAAAATTGCATTACAACTATTTGACATATGACAATGTCTGCCCCAAAGCAAATAAACATTACAGTCATTTTATTCGTTATTAATCCATTTACTATTACCTCAGACACATTCAATTTACATCTCTAATGAGACCATTTACATAAACCTTCAACATTCTTAACCTTCAAAAAGGAATCTAGAAAAGACACCTAAAATTTTTCTAGTGTAAAAGTATAAACCACACTTGGCAATACTGAATCACGTTTGGCTACTTTACCTGCCACATCATTTGCCAATACATACAAAATATTCCTTTTCAAAGGAAAAACTATTGGTGTATAAGCACTAAGCTAAATCATCTGTTCTGTTCCATTATAGCACTATCTTAAAACCTAAAACCCCAAACAAATATGTTTTATGTTCACAACTGTTCTCCAAAACCAAACTATCCCACAATACAATAATGAATTGGAGAAGGAGATGCTTCTTTAGGTTAATCACAACAGACACCAATCCATTCAGCATTAAGTCTGTTTTGTTTCAACTAAGCAGTGGAAAAACCAACAGCTAAATCTTGAAAACATGATCACCTTGGAGCACTGGCAAAAATACGACAGAGGTATGCCTTTTCAATAACGCTGTGCTTTCGAACACCAACCTCCCATTCACAACCATCCTCCAGCCACAGCAAATTTTATATTTACAGATCAGCTTTTTGTTTGTTTTTGTATGTGTGTATGTGTGTGGTTTTCTTTTGCTTTTGTTCTCACCTTACATTCAGACCAAGAAAAGAGGCACAGAGAGCTCAGTGCTAAGGAGCCTCAACTGATGAGTTATACAGAAATGACAGAATAACCAATCTGTGCTCTGTAAAAAAAAAAGCAGCTTAAGCAAGAAGATTGTGAGAAAGTATTTTCCACATATATTCCATTAAAGAAGGCATAATTGAACTGCATTTAAATTGTGTATAGGATAGTCATAAACGTCCTCTTACCTGAGTGCATAGCCAAGTCCATTTTTTGTGGCTGATACATCAACGGACTATCTTCATTTAACGGAAGAACGCATTTCTGAACGAATCTCTTTCTTGCGGTCTGGTTATGGATCTTTTGAGGAGAAATAGCAGAATTCTTTTCTTCTCCCATCCTTTTATTTTTAAGAAGTTCTATGAGTGTAAGAGACTGATTCTTTTTTCCACTGGGCAGTTCTGGTTTTGTTTCATCATATTCATTTAAGAAATTCAGCCCTTCTTCTTCTGATGCAGACACTGACAGAGCTTCAGTCTTTAGGCCATTTCGGTATGCTTCAAGAGGTATAACATTTTGAGATATAAAGTCATCACTTGATGCAAGTTTTTGAGCTACAAATGGTCTGGGAATAATACGACGACTGTTCAACGCCTTTAAGATTTTTTCGTATTTTTCTTCATTTTGCATCATCTCATTCAGAACACAGATTGGAGATTTGTGAGCATCCCATTTGGTCTTTCCAAGTCTTTTCAAGTGGCCTCTAACATGATTTGATAAGCCAATTTTAGTATCAAACCAACCACCACAGAGCTGACAAGTGTGTTCAGAAGTGGTTTCAGACTTCTCTATAGCTAAAAAAACAATTTTTAAGAGTAATATCAGAATTTCTTATATAAACTAACCACCCTAAAATGAGTTAATTCTGAAACATAAAATTATATGATTCTAATAAAGTCCAAATTCAAACAAAACTTTTAAATCCTCTGAATTAGAACACAGATCTATTAGCCCAAATCATTCCCATGGAGAACTTACCTTTTCTAACTCGCTTAACAGGTGTTCCTGTGCCAGTTCTCTTGAAATGCTGCATTTTATCACTTGTGGCTATTTGTTCTGGTGATACAACATGACGGGCTTCATAGCTTAATCCTGCTCTGTGAAGATGCCCCCGGACATGATTTGATAACCCAACACCTGTTTCAAACGTTGCTGGACAGTAAGGACATGATTTCTTCTCAAGAGACAAATCAGTCCAATGAAAAACAGAACTATGCTTTGACAATGAAGTTTCTGCATTTTCTAAATGCTGAGGATCATGTATCTCATGCAAAAAGTTGTTACTTCCAGCATCTTCATAATATTCAAAATAAAAGCCATCATTTTGGTCATAACTAAGAGTAGCATTTTCTCCAGGCTCCTGACCTTCCACTTTGCTCTTAAATAGAGGGAACAAGTTTACATGTTCTTGATTAATATCACTATAGGTTTCATCTTCTATGGCCTGTGTAGTGTAGTCTCCTAACTCAACATTATCCCAGGAACTTTCATCTTCTGTTTCATAACTATCCTTCTTTTCAGCAGAATTAAGTTTTTGCAAAACAACAACAGTCATTTTATGCAAAAAATCTGGATAGCTATCCAAGTCTTCCCCTCCAGCAGAACTTTCTTTCTTAGATTCCTTAACTACTCTCTTTACAGCTACACGTCTGTGATCTTTGAAGCTTTCAGGCCTTTTGGTGTCAGGCTTATGAGGGTCTGAAATAAAATTGTTGTGAGAATTACCTGATGATGAAAACAGGTGTAAAGAATTTAATGAACTAGCTTCTTCTTTTTTGAAATGCACAGGATATGATTCACCTGATTTTTTGATCATCCTGTAGTTTTCATATTTGTGTCTACACAAATAGTTGCTATTTGCCTTAGCATTAGATTTTTCTTTTGCTGCTTGATGGAAATACTTGGGTTTTTGGTCAATGCTGTTTTTAACTGTAACAGTCTTATGAGGAGAGTTGTTTTGACTGCACATGTTTACACCTGACTGGGCAATGCTTTTCCGAGCTTTCTGTATTCTGTGTGGCCGCTTATGGATTTTTGAAAAACTACTTGATTGTGAGGTTGATCCAAATGTTCGCTTCACATCTTGTTTTAAAGCAGAGTTCTTTGGAAATGTGGTGGACTGTTGCTTATTTAATGGTTTACTGCTATCACTATCTACAGGTTCTTCAAGGATGTCATTTTTTCTTTTATCAAGTCCAAGAGGACTACCAAATGAATCAACGCATGATGATGAATGCAAGTACTCCATGTGCTTTTTTAAAACACTTCTGGCTGAAGTAGTAAAAGGACACATCTTACATACGTAGGTAGCCGATTTTTTTGATGATCCTACTACAGAGTCTTTCATGAAAGTCTTTTTTTGTGTTTTTCTCTGGGCTATATCAGAAGTGACCATAGGGCATTTTACCACTGCCCCATGTGCAATGCCTCGATGGCATTCTAACTCGTTTTCTGTCACTGCCATGAAGTTACACTCTTCACAGCAGTAGTACCTTTTATCTTTTTCATGGGTTTTAGCATGTTGCACAAATGTTTTAGGGCAATTGGTACCAAACACACACTGAGGACACTGTAATCGTGCACTTCTTCCTTCATCCTGAAGTTCTTTCAATTCACGAATTTCCTCCATCAACTTCTGTCTTCTCTCTTGGTGAATAATCATATGTTTTAGAAGTGAATTGCGATCTCGAAATGTCCGTCCACATTCTCTACAAGCATATGGCCTTGGGACATTAAGATGGCGAAAATGACTATTCCCATCTAAATGGTACATCATATGCCTGTGGAGGTGCTTCTTCTCCCTAAAATTCACATTGCACTTTGTACAGGGGTAGAATGATGGCTCTTCAGTACTGAAAGTAGCAGGTGACTCAGAATCACTCTCTTCACATTTCTTTTTTAAGGTATTTGAAAGAAAAGTGCTAGTATGAACAGGTGAACTCTCTTCTCCACACTTATCTGCGTTATAAATTACATGTTGAAAAGCATCCACAGATTCTAAGTCTTCATCAGTTGATTCAGGCTTCACTTTTGATAATGCATATTTCTGTGAGTCTACAGCTTGCAGCTCTTCATTCTGTTCTAGAAAGTCTACTTCTTGCATTTTTGATTTATTAGGTACACAATTAGAATCACTAAAGCAATCCTCGGTATAACGAGTTATCTTACTTACATCCATTTTTCGCTTTCTTTTTTTTTCTAGACCTACTTTAGAATGAGATGGAGCTTTATCTACTGTTTCCTCATTAGTCATAAGAAATTGAATGAACTCTTTTTGGGGATCCCAGTTTGTATCATTTTCTGACCTAAATCCATCTGTACCTGAGGAAATTCCTGTTAATGTATTGACACAATCATCTTTTACCAATACATCTTCACTATCCTCACCCACCTCTACTTGATTTATTAAAGTGCTATCTGACTTTATATTACTCCCTACTGAATTCTGAATGTCACAACCAACCGAAGCAGAGGTAGGTAGTTTTTTATTGGAATGGGTGGGATTCTTAGCATGTGCTACATCTGATAACAAAAATAAAACTTGGTGTTGACTTGCTTTTTGTGTAGACAGCTGAAGATCAGCTGCTACCTTCAAAGTTGAACAAGATTCCGTTGTTGGCTGATCCACAGGCTGTCCAGTGGTTAATGAAACACTGCCTTTATTCATACTGGAAGTCTTAGTTAAGGAGGAGTGTGAAACTGGTCCATTAACAGCAGCTCCTTTAGGCAAGATAAAGTTTTCACTAGAAACAGTAGGAGAACCAGCATGTACAAACAGACTAGACTGGCCTCCACTTAAGGCGTTTTCAGATTTGTCCTTTGACAGTCCTTCAGGCAGAGTCAATGTATTATTTTTCTGAAATGATGTTTGACAATCTTTTGGTTTATGAACTCCGCTCTCTTTGTCTGAGATAAAATTGTTGTCATCTAGGAGTTCTTCTTTAGCACCAGTAATATCGGTGTTTATCTTCAAATCATCCATATTGTTGGCAAGCCCATTTAACACATTTAGTCTAGAAAATGGAAAAAAGAAATTTAGATTTGCATGAAAGAAAAAATACTATTTGAATGTATGGAGAGTTGAAAGTACATATTTTTATTAGTTTAATTTTCTATTCTTTATATTGAGATCCTAACAATTTTTCAAGAATGAAAGAACACAAACACTGAAATATTTAAAAAGCATCTCAAAGGTTAATATTGTTCTTCATGCTAGGCAACAACAACAATCCAATATGTCATATACACAAAATGTCTAGAGAAAAGCAACATACACACACTAGGGAAAAGCAACACACACACGCATACACACACACACACACACACACACACACACAAACATAACGTAAATATGCTACAGACTGAAAAAAGTTTAAACCTCGTGTAGAGATGGCTAATACAAAGAAAATTCTTCGACTTAAGAGGCAGTCACTACTCTAGAGAATAATTTAAATTACCAATATTGCAGACAAGTAAAAGATTTGTCACTTAAAAGTTCATTTCTGAAGGAAGGTAACAAAACACCATTCAGTAAATAACTTTATTTGAATGAACATATTTGCTATCAACATCAGTGTTTTATGTATGAAGTAGTACTTTTTATAAGACTGCTTTGCTCTCAAGATGCTTAATACTCTCCTAACATTCTATCAATTGTAAATATGCTTTATTCATGGATTGGTTCATTCCTTATTCAAATTAACCTTAACCATAATTTTAACTTTTGTAAAGTTAACTAATTTTAGTAAGTTTTAACTTCACTAAAGTTAAAATTAACGAAGTTTCATGTCAAATTTTTATATGTGAGGCCCCAAATTCTAGGCATTCTCTAAAAGCAGTTATCCCATTTATGACCTGGTAGTCTAATGCAATGGCCTAACACATTTTACAATAAAATAGCATAAACATATGTTTTAAATTTATTTCTTATAAAATGTAGATAAAACTTTTCTAGGCATTTTTGGTAAGAAATTTAATAATTATGAGAAAACAGTAAAATTATTTTAAAGGAAAGAGTATTTCTGAATGTTTGAGATCCATTCATACCATGACTGTAATGACTGCCCCTACTATGAAAAGTTCCCTTGCACCCTGCTCTTTTCCTGTTCTTAGAAATGGCCACATTGGAAGTGTCTGTCTTCTTCAAAGAATGTCAGCTCTTTGAGGGCTAGGAATGCAACCTAGTCACTATCGTATCTCTAGAAGCTAGTACATCACTTGGCATAGGTGCTCAGGCAGTATTTGTGGAATAAAAGGCTGAATAAGTATTGGAATAATAAAAACACAATTTCAAAATCAAAGTAAAAGTTCCTAAAGTGTAAGATGAGTTTTGTTCCTATCAAATTTGGATACCCCGTTCAAATACAAGTTCCATCAGGTTCTGATTTATTAACTCAGTAATTATAATAAGGTCCTCAAAATATCCCATAACACTCATGTACAATTTAATGAACCTGCTATTTGGTAACCCCAGGTATTAACTAATTGAAGCATTGGCATAAGCTTCCATATTTCTTTTCCTTTTTTGCACTTTATTCATTTCCCAAATATTTACTAAGTACTTAGTTGTGGCATACACTGATCCTATATTATGGATATAATGGTAAACAAGACAGGTTAGATTCCTTCTCTCAGATAAAGAATGAAGCCTTTACATTTTTCTTTTATAGTATTTTTAATTTGCATAACAAGTAATACTATTTTAGGGCAATAGGATCTTACAATCTAAAACATTTAGAAATCAAAACCTCTTCAATGAAGTTCAATATTTCTACCATCCTTTAAGGGTATCAATTTCATGCTTTGTAAAACAGTAAATCTAATTCAAGATAATAAAATTGTTCTTACCTTTTCCTTATTTTATAACTTAGAACAAGCACTTATAATCTGATCTTATTCTTTCCATAAAATGTGTTAACACAACAAATATCTATTATTGTATCTTTGACATTGTTATTTATACCAACAATCATTTTTCCATCCCTCATAGGTTTTAGAATTCTGTTTTGAGATTGGCAAACTTCTGTGGTAATAAAAATAGACTTCCAATAAGATCACATTCAATGGTATCACTCCAAAATGGTGCTAATGCATCACCCAGCAGGAGTCTCTACATCACATACACAGAAGTTAAAAATGGGCAGCACATAAACATGTGTTAGGAAAGGGTGTGCAAATGTCAAGGGAAAGAAAAGCAAGCCTTAATGCCACACTATTATTCATTCCTGGTATTTCTCATTAAATTAGGTAGAAAACGTAAAATGCTGCAATAGCAACAATCTCATAAATCTGAAATGAAGGACAAAAAATCTAGCTTGAAAGACAGTTACTTTCCTTTCCGTTCTCACTTATTATAATCACAGAGGTAGACAAATATATGCTCAGTCAATTTGAAAGCCTATATTAGTTTTTCTCAACAGGAAGCAATGTTGCTAACGAAGTGGTAAATTCAGTGTTAATGAGTGGCTTCACTGTTACCACCTCAGAGGTAAAACCTTCCATGTTCTATGTTCCACCCATCTGTTCTGGTGTTAGAGGTTTAGAGATGGAACAGACGCTTCCCATTTAAAGCAACTTCATTGGTATCCCCTGAACAGCAGGGTGACAAACTATGAGAACATCATATCAGCTTGGAGACTGCATCCTCATTACCAGAACAGCTTTATAAGAGCTTTTCGTAAGTTCACATTCTGAAGATATCAAACTGTTTTGCTCAAAAACATAAAAAAAATATGTGCATAACAGGTATTTTATCTACAAAACACATCTAACAACAAAAAAAATCAGATTAAATATTGTTAAAATATAAAATGAAGTCTTCAACAATGAAAAGTTTTCCTTCACATCCACATAATAAAATACAGCTTACTTACCTCCAAATTAATAATTATCTCTACCCAAAAATAAAAGACATTATCTTCTGCATCTATAAAAGTTGACTTACCAAGGAAGCTTTCTAGGTCACTCGGTAATTCAGCTTAGATACAACCTTCCTGTCATCAAACCTATACTGTCTACTTTCTGTTCATGAATAATTCTTTACTGGAAAAAATTAGCTTAATTTTGTTCCTTTATGTACATTATTAACAGTATTTACTAAAAGTAGGTTAATGTTGTGTGGGTACCTACTTTAGGAACAATTAAAATGTTCAGAATATATTCTAACTATACAATGCCTCAAATATACTTTTTCTTAGTAACAGTACTCAAGACTCATAGCTGTTGTATTGAGATACAATGCAGAACAATGGATCATCAAAATCTGTTGCACTGAGTAATGGATACAGAATTTTAACAACATCAAAAATTAATTTACTACATTCATGTTGGGTTATGTGGCATCTAGGCAAGAAAGCATTTGATCTGAGTTAATGTACACCATCTCAAATAGTTTTTCAACTGCCTTCGTATAGTCAAATGTATATATAACAGAGACATCAATACCAGTTTAGGTTACTATAACAAAGTAGGAACATATTTGAAAGTAGGCATTATTCATTAAGTTTTAAAAACAGAAGCTAAGAAATAAATTAAAATAAATAAACGGATGCTTGGACTCTCTAAATTTTAATTTAATGATTCCATGAATTAGCGATATCAATTAAGATTTTTAAACAATGTTTAGACACCATTACTAAATCTTCCCCATATAATCATAGAATTTTTCTTTTAAGTGAATTTTAAAATGTTCTTTAAAAAAATTCACACACCTTTTAAAAAAGCTGCAAACAGAACTTTAAATCTACATAAAATGTATTTCAATTTCCAGAAAATCATAATGAGTTCTACAGCTATAACTGCCTCTAGTTATATACTGTGAGCATTAAAAAATTGTACAAAGGTCAGATCTGTCTTCAAGATGACAGATCATCACTTATATGCCTCAAGCTAGACTTATTGTCTCAGAAATCTCAAACATCAGTATTTTTGCAAACTATCAGCACTTGCTGTAACACCCTCACTACACTACATCTTGAGGTTACTACAGAAGAAATGAGGTGATAATTGCATATTAACATAATTATTCTGTAATCCCTCTGAGCAAGCTTCCTAGGTCACTCAGTAATTCAGATTAGATACAACCTTCCTGTCATCAAATCTATGCTGTCCACTTTCTGTTCATGAACAATTCTTTTCTGATAGAAAATAAGCTTAATTTCATTCTTTTATGTATATTATTAATTGTATTTACTGCCAGTAGGTTAACATTTTGTGGTTACTTATTACATAATGCCAGCTTTTGTTGTATAGTATAATTTCATGCAAAAATATAGTATAATTTGTCCTTATTGTATATTAGTTCATTAATCGCTATGTTACACAGCTATAAATAAATTATAATGCTGCCCACTAGCTGAGTTATAGTTAGGCTCTGTCAGGTTTTCACAAACTCTATGTTCATTTAAATTATCCCTGAGAACACATGACAACTTCAGTTAGTAATGTATGAGATTAAGTCAAGAAGAGAAAACCATTCACAACTGTCAGTCTAACTACAAAACAAATCTTAATTAACTGAAATACCATGTCTAAAATTACTGCAGCATTTAAACCTATATATACCATACACAATGTACAAACATATATACCTAATTCTCACCCAGTGCACAATTCAAGAGAAGATAGAGTATATCATCCAGGTAATATCTTATTCTGGATGTCACACTGAGAAGAAATCCCCCCAAAAAATACAGAACAGTTATAAGGGTATCTAGTATCAGACTGACTCTAAAACCAAGCTAAATAATAAAATAATTCAGAAGGTTAGACTACTTAGTTGTCAAGAACATTACAGATGGGAATATGGAGTTGGGGACTGAATAAGATGATGTCTAAGGTTCCTTCTAATGTGTACTATAACTGTTTAGTGTTTTTTACGTAATTAACATTATTTGAAATAATGAGCTAAAAACCAGAGAATTATACTACTGAACCTTAAAAATATTCTCTAAGTTCACAATTAGCTGAAATAATCCTTTAGTTAACTTATGATCTGTCAATAAATTGATTTTTGAACAATGAAAATACGGCATTAAATGACCAACATACTGCCACAGAGCTATTTGTATCATAAAAACTCAATGTTACAGCCAGAGATTTTATTTTCCTTTTTGGCAATACCAAAAAAAAACAAAAAAAACCCACCACCACCACAACAAAGGCACTGAGTTTGATACATAGATTGGAATAAAAAAAATAAAGCAAACAAGTTACATTGAACCTGTTGAACAGCTTTGTTCCTAATGCCATGTACCATCCTCATTTTTTTCCTTTTTTCTGAAATGGAGTCTTGCTCTGTCGCCAGGCTGGAATGCAGTGATGCAAATCTCGGCTCACTGCAACCTCCACCTCCTGGGATCAAGTGATTCCCCTGACTCAACCTCCTGAGTAGCTGGGACTACAGCCGTGCGCCACCATGCCCAGCTAATTTTTTGTATTTTAGTAGAGAAGGGGTTTACCATGTTGGCCAGGATATTCTTGATCTCCTGACATCCTGATCCACCCACCTCGGCCTCCCAAAGTGCTGGGATTACAGACATGAGCCACCGCGCCTGGCCCATCCTCACTTTTTAATAGGAAGATGTTACATAGTCAGGTACCAGACCATAAATACCCAATAACTCAAATCATTCTTACTGCAAAGTATACTAAATACTAAATATAATCTGATACATCTAAAGAAGCTTCCATATGGTAAAAGGAAGCAAGTAACTATGCAGATGAAGGCAAGGGGGGCAGGGAGGCCCTACAAAGACATAACTTTTAAGACATGGCAAAATTATTTAACGATGAGAATCAACAGTAGTAGAAAATCAAATGGATATTCACTAATCAAACACTAATTTCCTAATGAAGAATTTTGCAACTGGAAGAAGCAAGGCAATAAATTACAGTTGCAACCGAAGGAAGGTGCTAAGTCATAGCACCTAATGACTGCTGTGTTGCTTATACTGTCATGTAGTTAGAATAAATGATGGCCTCAGCTTACATCATAAACGACATATATATATATGGTTCTGACAAGACAAATTCAAGCATTTAAGCATTTAAAATGAGTGATGACATATATATATATATATATAAAAGACCAGTTTGACCACATTTGTGTAATTAACATGGGTCAGTTCACTATAAAACATATCTGTTCAAATCAGTAACTGTGAAACTTTCAAAGAAACTAATGTAGCTAAAAGTGTGTCAAACCCATACTTCAGAGGCAGTGTGTCAACTCTGCCCTCCACAGAGAGTATTATGCCATAAATTGTCATTTTACTTTGAGCCTTTTGGTATTCTTTAATCTATGATGGGTCTGCTGTTTGTGTTCAGTTTTGAAATGTTATATAAATACTAAACCATCATGTCCAATAAATGCAAGAATAGCGAGAGTGTTAGAAGCCCTAGGAATACAAAGCATATACAGATGCTCTTTTACTTATAATGGGGTTATCTACCAATAAACCCATCATAAATTGAAAACATAATGTTGAAAATGCATTTAATACATCTAAACTATTCAACATTGTAGCTTAGCCTACTTAAACGTACTTACATTAGCCTACAATTGGGCAAAATCATCTGACACAGTCTACAAAAATTTTATAAAAGATTAAAAATAATCTCTACTGAATGCACATTGCTTCTGCACCATCGCAAAATTGAACCACTGTCATTGTAAGTCAGGGACTATATACATGAAAATAGAGACAATTATACTCAAAGTAGTGGGGTAAATATGCATATATTCCACATATGCATATATGGAATAAATTGCTTCAGAATATAAATAAATTTAAAAGGTAAAGACAATTCCACCATTCAAAAAATTACTATACCTATACATTTCACAACAGTTATCAAGACATAAATAAATAACAAAAGAATAGTTTTAGAGTATAGAATCAGCATCAAGTCAGATATCTATTTGCTTAATGTTTATTCAGGAAACGCTAGGAATTTGTTGAAGAACTTAAAAGCTAAGAATGTTCAAAGTGTTGTTAATGAAACTTTTGCCCCAACCATGTATATTCCACAGAATCAAGGCAAATTATAGTACCCACATCAAAGTTAGCAGCATGACTGCAAATGAAAACACAGTGGCTTTGAAGGGATTCCTTACAACAGCTGAAGAGATGACTGGTGATTGTTAATGCAGATGAAACTATTGTCATCCCTCAGTATCCACGGTGGATTGGTTCTAAAACCCTGGTGGTTTCCAAAATCTAAGTATACTGAAGTCCCCACACTTGGCACCAACTATGGATAAAATAAGCAGGCCCTCCTTACATATGGGTTTCACATGCCATTAAGACTGTATTTTTGATATGCATTTCGTTTGGGTGTGGATGCAGAACCCACTGACACAGAAAGTCAACTATATTTTTCGAAAAAAATCCACATTTAAGTGGACCTGCACAGTTCAAGCTCATGTTGTTCAAGAGTCAACTGTATTTCCTTTTTGGGAAAAGATGACCAACAGAACACTTACCAGCATGTCTAGCCTGATGCTTGGAATGTAACGAATGTATGCTAGTTTCCTTCTAATGCCCCAGCAATTTAGTTAAGTTTTTCAAATTCAAAGATTCACAGATTTTATTCAACAGTATGTAGGTTTCTTAAACTTCTGTAGATTCTAATAATCTGTCATTATAAGAGTTCTATAAATTAATTTGCTTAGTCACATATTTAGAAAATATAAAATGAAAGTCTAACAGAAGTAGACCTTGAATAATATGACATCCAAGATTGAAATATTTCAGTGATTTACAATTTAATTTATTGAAAGGAGGGATTTAAATTGTAAAAAAATTTCTGCAAATCTAATAATCTATAATGAGTATTTAACCTCTCACCTGCATTACATTCAAACTCTACTATGTAAATTCAAATTTATATATTGAATGTATATATCTGAATTTATAAATTTATATATTTGAATATACTTATTCCATATATTCACATGGAAAAGTATGACATCTTTGAGGACTAAAAAGAACAAAACAAAGTTTTACTTCAAAAAAATATTTTATATTAAATGTGAACTCTTGTTAATGTTATTATCCTTGCTCAATTTATTTTTCTGAAATTAAAAAAAATCCAATTATCATCTAAGAAAAATATTTCAAGATAATCACTATTCTACAATTGTCTTAATTTAGGATGGTAATAATTCAAATACAAGAAATTTGCTTTTCTTGAAACAAAATGTATTAGCATGCTTTTCTCTCACATTATTGTCTTAACAAAAACATAGTTGGTCCTCTGTATCTGTGGGTTCTGCATCCTCAGATTCAACCAAACTCAGATCAAAAGAAATAAAAAATAAAATTACAAGAATAAAAAATACAAATAAGAAACCAATACAGTGTAACAACTATTTGGCATTTACACTGTATTAGGTATTACAAGAAATATATTGATGGTTTAACGTATACAGGAGGATATGCACAGATTATATGCAAATATAACACCACTTTATATAAAGGTATGGAGCATCACTGGAGTTTGGTATTCTTGTGGGGTCATGGAACCAATCCCACATGGATTTCCAGGGTTCAATGTATGTGACTGATTTTTAGTTAGCAGCTAAATTTGCTTGTTTTTAGCAATAGGATTCCCATACATGGCTAAGGAATATGTTTGCTTATACCACCAAACACAGTTCCTGAATTCTTTTTGTTGTTCATTTTTGATTAAAAAAAGTAGAGTTAACAGTGCTTTGGTGTTGTCATTGTTAGTAATTTTTAATTTCAAAGTGTTCTGTCAGCCTCCTCCCAAAGCAGATTGTCCTTTATTTAAAATATACTAGTTTATAGAATCTGAGGATATTAAAGACTAGGCCTAGTAATGATGAACATTATAAATTAGTAAAGCATAGTATGTAATCCACCATAAAGAGATATTCATGAATCTCTTGGCACACAACAAAAGGGCTATAAAATATAAAAATAAAAAACTTTTACAAGTACAAAGAAAAACTGACAAATCAACAGCCACAGAGGGTGGCTTTAAATGCTTCTCCCGAAGGTTAACAAATCAAGCAGACTTAAAAAGTAAAGAAAAATATAGAAGATTTTAATAACATAATTACTAAGGTTGATCTGAACAGTGATCTTCAAACTGGGCTATGTATGCTCCTGAAAGTAGAGACAGATTTCTCAAGGGGTATGTAGGTAAAGTATTAATTTCCAGTTCCTTAACTTCCATATGTACTCTTTCCCTAAAATTGATCTGAATGTTGTATTTGAATATTCTAGTTCTTCTTACCCATCTCTGTTTTAAAGATCACCCTTTTCTCACTGTACAAAAGAAAATTTCCCAAACACATATCTAACAGCCTTCCTCATCTTTATCAGTTTTTCAGGCCAATAAACTTGGAGCAACCTTCACTGTTCTCGTTTACTCACACCTTGTATCTAAACCATCAAGAACTCCTACTGCCATTATCTTTAAAATACATCCAGAATCCAGTAACTTCTCACCACTGCTATACCCAGATCTACTATTATCTCTCCCTTGTATGACTTCATCAGCTGACTAATTCAGTCTTAGTACAAGGATAGATCCTTACCCACTTACCATCTATTCTCAACACAGCAATCAGAGTGATCTGTACAGATAATGTTCCTCAAAACCCTAAAATGGCTCCCTGTTTTTCTCAGATAAAAAAGGAAAAGCCCTTACAATGACCTATAAGGATCTACAGAGAGATACTCCCTAGTAACTCTTTGACTTCATTTCCTACTCCTCTCCCCAAGTCATTCACTCTGCTGTAGTCACAACTATTCTTGAATATGTTCTCTACTACCCTAAGGCCTTAGCACTGACTATTCCTCAGATGGAATGCTCTTTCTCCCAGACATTCTCATGGCAAACTATCTCATCTTGGTTCAAGTCTTTGCCCAACCATTACCTTTTGAACGATGCCGCTCCGAACCACTCTAGTTAAAGTAACACCCCAAACTCCCTTACCTTCTCCACACTGCTGACATTCTCAAATCTACTTATACTAGTTTATCCCTCCCTCCTCATAATGCTTAACACCTTCTAACACACTATGCAATATATTTATTTACTCTGGTTGTAGTTTGTGCATCCCTCCTCTAAAACTAAGTTTCAAAAGCACAGATTTCTGTCTATCTTGTTAACTGAATACCTCGAGGGTCAAGAAGAGAGCTGCCCAGAATCTTAGCATTGTGGAAGTGCTCCAGTGTGTAAAAACCTTTGGGGAACCAAATAGAAGGTTTGAGAATACAGAGCTCCTTAGGCAGAAGGCAAATGCAGCAAAACAGAAAATAGGAAAATTTGAAGGCCACATACTCTTAGTAAATCAAAAAACAACTCAAGGGAAGATTCCAGTATCTGCCTCTCTCTCTTCATACTTCCATTTTTTCTCTCTCACTCCTCTCCCTGACTCCCAGTCTTAGAATTAAAATTCAGAAATGAAAAGGTCATCAACAGTGATGCAGACAAATACATTTATTTGAATTTAAAAAATGAAGCCAGGTTTTTACTGACAAAGGGTCACCTTAATTTAGCTGTGAAGACTGGCTTTGTTAATGTTACATGGCAGACATTTTCCGTAACCTTAATGAATTAAATCTACAGTGCAAAGATTCTGAAGAAATGAGATATAAATTATGCATACAATATACTGAATAAACATGTAATTCTCACTTGTGACAAAAATGTCAGATGCCAACTTAAAAATGCCAGTTTTCCAAAATTATTTTAAGAGGTGTGTGAAGAGAACCACTGATCAAATATATAGAGGAGGCTCTATACAACAACTAGACATTCTTTTTTTCAAAGCACAAAACATTTATAAAATCTGAGAAACTTCCAACAGAAAGAGAAATCACTATAGACCATATACTCTGGCCACTATGTAACAAAGCAGAAATTTGATACAATTAAAGAGATAATTAGTGAACTCCAAAGAGGTCAAAACAAAGTATACAGAATGAAGCCAGGGGAGACAAAAGGATGGAAAATAGAGAAGAGTAAGAGCTGAAACTGATGTAAAAAGATAACACATACATTCCAACATTTAGTTGGAATCCCAAAAGGAAAGAAGAGAGAATACAGGACAGAAGCAATACTTCTGAAATAATGGCTAAGAATTTTTGTGAAACTGAGAAAACACATCAAGCCAAAGCTTCTGAAAGCACCTAGAACTCTTGAGTTGAATATATAAAAACTATACTAAGATACGTCACAGGAAAACTAATGAAAAAAATCTTAAAGCAGCCACAGACAGAAAGAATACCCATAGAGAGACAACAATTAGACTGAGGGGGGGAAAAATGCAGCAGCTCCCGATGTCCAACAACTAATCTCATGCTATCAAACTATCTCATGTTCGGTCACAACACTGCCTTAAGAAAAAACAGTATTTCGTAAGACGTCCATGCCAGACAAGGTCATGGCGCAACATGAACTATCACACAACGCTGCCTCACTAAAATGAGTTGTTTGTCACCTTCTTTACCAATTAAAGAAATACCGGAGATACTGTGGGTTCAGTTCCAGATCACTGCAATAAAGTGAATAACGGAATAAAATGAGCCACTTTTTTTCCTTTTGGTTTCCAAGTACACATAAAAGTTACATTTAATAGACACAGGGAGGGGAACACACTGGGGCCTATGGGGTAGGAGTGAAGGGAGAGCATCAGAAACAATAGCTAATGCATGCTGGGCTTAATATCTAGGTGATGGGTTGATAGCAGCAAACCACCATGGCACACATTTACCTACATAACAAACCTGTACATCCCACACACATACCCAGGAACTTAAAAAAAAAGGGGGGGGTGGGGTGGGGTTATGTTATACTATACTGTTATTGCCTATTAAGTATGCAAAAGCATTATGTCTAAAAAACAATGTATATATCTTAAAGTACTTTATTGCTCATGCCTATAATCCTAGCACTTTGGGAGGCTGAGGCAGGTGGATCACCTGTGGTCAAGAATGGGACCTGCCTGGCCAACATGGAGAAACCCTGTCTCTACTAAAAATACAAAAAATTAGCCAGGTGTGATGGTGAAGGCCTGTAATCCCAGCTACTTGGGAGGCTGAGGCAGGAGAATTGCTTGAACCCAGGAGGCAGAGGTTGCAGTGAGCTGATATGGCACCACAGCACTCCAGCCTGGGTAACAGAACAAGACTTTGTCTCAAAATAAAATAATTAATAAATAAAATATTTTATTGCTTAAAAAAAAAGTCATGTGAGCATTCAGTGAGTTTTTGCTGAGATTTCTGCCTTATATTAACAATCAGGGTGGTGGATGCTGAAGGTGAGGGTGGCTTTGGCAACTTTTTTAAATAAGATAGCAATGAATTTTGACACATTGACTCTTCCTTTCACGAAAGATTTATCTGTAACATGCAATGCTGTTTTGATAGCATCTTACCCACAGTAAAACTTCTTTTGATGTTGGAGTGAATTTTCTCAAACCCTGCTACTGCTTCATCAACTAAGTTGACGTAATATTCTAAATCCTATGTTGTCATTTCAACAACTTTCGTACTATTTTCACTAAGAGTAGATTCCCTCTCAAGAAACCACTTTCTTTGCTTGAGAAGCAACTTCCCATCTGGTCAGGTTTTATCATGAGATTGTGTCAATTCAGTTACATCTTCAGGTTCCACTTTATTTATTTATTTATTTTTTTCAGACAGTCTCATTCTGTTGCCCAGGCTGGAGTACAGTGGTGCCATCTCAGCTCACTGCAATTCAAGCGATTCTCCTGGCTCAGCTTCCCAAGTAGCTGGGATTGCAGGCTTGCACAACCACACCTGGCTAATTTTTGTACTTTTAGTAGAGATGGGGTTTCACCATGTTGGCCAGGATGGTCTTCAACTTCTGACCTCAAGTGATCCACACGCCTTGGCCTCCCAAAGTGCTAGGATTACAGGCATGAGCCATGGCACTCGGCCTTCAGGTTCCACTTCTAATTCTAGCTGTTTTGCTATTTCTACATCTATAGTAACTTGCTCCACTGAAGTCTTGCATTCCTCAAAGTCATACATGAGGGTTGAAATCAACTTGTTCCAAACTCCTATTAATGCTGATATTCTGACCTTCTCCCATGAATCACAATTTTTTAAAATGCATGTATAATAGCTAATCCTTTCCAGAAAGTTTTCAATTTACTTTGCTCAGATACATCAGAAGAATCGTTCTAGCTATGGCAGCTGTAGCCTTATGAAATGTACTTAAATAATACAACTTTGAGGTCAAAATTACTCCTTGTTCCATGAGCTACACAGTGGATGCAGTGTTGGCAGGCATGAAAACAACATTCATCTTGTACATCACCATCAGAGACCTTGGATGACCACGTGCATTGTCCATGAGCATATTTCAAAAGGAATCTTTTTTTGTAGGTCTCAACTGTAGGCTTAAAATAGTCCATAAACCATGCTATAACAGAGGCACTGTCATCCAGGCTTTGTTGATTCATTTATAGAGCACAGGTTGAGTAGATTTAGCATAATTTTTACAGGTCCTAAGGTTTATGGAATTGTCAATGAGCACTGGTCTTCCACTTAAAAGTTACTACCTGCATTAGCCATTAACAAGAGAGTTCACCTGTCCTCAGGTTTCAGCTTTGAAGCCAGGCATTTACTTTTTTCTAGCTATGAAAGTACTAGATGGCATCTCCTTCTAGTATAAGGCTGTTTCATCTATACTGAAAATCTGTTGGTTAGTGTAGCCATTTTCACGAATTGTCATAGCTAGATCTAGGTAATCTGCTGCAGCTTCTACGTCAGTACTTACTGCATCACTTCACGCTTTTATGTTATAACATGGCTTCCTTCTTTAAACCTCATGAATCAACCTCTGTTAGCTTCAAACTTTTCTTCTGAAACTTCCTCACCTCTCTTGGCCTTCACAGAATCGAAGAGAGTTAGGGTTTTGATCTGGATTAAGCTTTTGCTTAAGGAAATGTTGTGGTTGATTTGATCTTCTATTTAGACCATTCAAATTGTCTCTACTATTTGTGTTGGAACTAAAAGTTCTGTGGAGTAGCACTTTTAATTTATTTCAAGAGCTTTTCTTTTGCATTCACAAACTTGGCTAAATGTTTGCTGCAAGAGGCCTATCTTTTGGCCTATCTCATCTTGTGACATGCCTTCTTCACTAAGCTTAATCATTTCTAGGTTTTGATTTAAAGTGAGATACATGAGACTCATCCTTTCACTCAAACACTAATAAAGGTCATTGCAGGGCTATAAATTGGCCTAATTTCAACACTGTTGTGTCTCAGGAACAGGGAGGCCCAAGGAGAGGGAGAGAGACAGGCAAGGAAGGGCCGGTTGGTGAAGCAATCACAACATATACAATATTGATCAATTAAGTTCACCATCTTGATTGGGCACAATTTGTGGTACCCTAAAACAATTACAGTAGAAACATCAAAGATCACTGATCACAGATCACCACAACAAAAGAAAAAGTTTGAAACATTGTGAGGGTTACCTAAATGCGACACAGAGACATGAGTGAGCATATGTTGTTGAGAAAATGTGCCTGTAGACTTGCTTGATGCAGGGTTGCTGCAAAATTTCAACTTGTATAAAACACAATATATGAAAAGCATAATAAATCAACACACAATAAAACAGGGTATGCCAGTGTAAGTTTATCCCAGCTTCAGTCTGCCATTTCCTACAGATAAAATTTAGTATGTCATCCAATCTTGAGACAAATGAATGAAAACACAACATACCAATACTTATAGGATACAGCAAAAGCAGTATGAAGAGGAAAATTTACAGCTGTAAGTATCTACGTTAAAAAAGATGTCAAATTAGCAACTCACTTTATACCTTAGGGAATTATTACCTGAGGAAAAAGAAAAGCAAACTAAACCCAAAGCCAGCAGAAGGAAGGAAATAATGAATCTTTAGAATAGAGATAAGAGAATATTGGTTCTTTTAGTCACAAATACTCAGGAGGCTGAGGCAGGAGGATCAATTGAGTCCAGGAGTTCAAGTCCAGCCTGGGCAACACAGGGAGGCTCTGTCTCAAAAACAAAAACAAAAAACCCCCACCTGAACCTCACTCTAATTAAAGAAAGAAAGTTGGTTCCTCAAAAAGATCAACAGGCTGGGTGCGGTAGCTCAAGCCTGTAGTTCCAACACTTTGGGAGGCCAAGGCAGGTGGATCACTTGAGGTCACAAGTTCGAGACCAACCTGGCCAACATGGTGAAACCCCATTTCTACTAAAAATACAAAAAAAAAAAGAAAAGAAAAATTACCTGGGCATAGTGGCAGGCACCTGTAATCCCAGCTACTGAGGCAGGAGAATCATTTGAACCTGGGAGGCGAAGGTTGCAGTGAGCTGAGATCGAGCCATTGCCCTCCAGCCTGGGCGACAAAAGCAAAACTCCAACTCAAAAAAAAAAAAAAGGATCAACAAGATTGACAAAGGAATTGGAATTGACTGAAAAAAAAGAGAGAAGAATACAAGTGACAAATCAGGAATAAAAGTGGGAACACTGCTAACAACCTTAAAAATTAAAAGAACTGTAAGAGAATACTATGAATAACTAAATGCCAAAAAACTAATCTAGATGAAATAGAAAAATTCCTAGAAACACAAAAATTACCAAAATGTCAAGAAGAAACAGAAGATCTGAACAGACCTACAACAAGTAAAGAGATTGAATTAAGAATCAAAAAGCTCCCCAAACGGAAAAATCCAGGACTATGTGGCTTCACTGGTAAACTCTATGAAACAAAATTAACACTAATTATTCTCAAACTCTTTCAGAAATGGAAGATGAGACAACATTTCCCAACACATTCTAGCAGCCAGCATCACCCTAATATCAAAGCCAAAGATACTGAAAGAAAACTACAAACAAATATCCATTATAAAAACAGACACCAAAATCCTCAACAACATACTAGCAAACTGAAACCAACAGCATATTAAAAGTATCATATAACATAACCAAGTGAGCTTTATCCCAGGAATGCCAGGATAGTTCAACATAGGAAATGCAATCAGTGTAACACATCACATTAACAGAACAAAGAAAAAACACCACATGATCATCTCAATGGATGCAGCAAAAGCATTTGACAAAATTCGACACCACTTCATGATAAAAAAAAAAAAACAACACTCAGCAAATGAGTAACAGAAGGAAATGTCCTCTACATGACAAAGAGCATCTATGAAAAACCCATAACAAACATCATACTCAATGGTGAGAGACAAGTTTTCCCTCTAATATCAGTAGAGACAAGGCTACCACTTTTGCCACTGCCATTCAACATTGTACTAGAAGTCCGAGTCAGAGAAATCATGTAAGAAAAATAAATAAAAGGCATCCAAATTGGAAAGGATGAAGTCAGACTATCTCTATTTGTGGATGACATAATTCTATTCACAGAAAATCCCTTAGTATCCACCACACACACAAAAAAAAACCTAAACTGCTAGAGCTAATGAACTAATTAAGCAAACTTGCAAGCACAACATCAACATGCAAACATCAGTTGTTTATAAATTGTTCTACTATAAGGACACATGCACACGAATGTTCATTGCAGCACTGTTTACAATAGCAAAGACCTGGAACCAACCCAAATGCCCATCGATGA
>CAUYLG010069773.1:0-24800 GCA_963573385.1 Cacajao melanocephalus
ACAGCACTAGAACTTTGTGAAGCATATACAAGTTTCAATAGCCGAATCAATCAAACAGAAGAAAGGATATCAGAGATTGAAAATCAACTCAATGAAATAAAATGAGAAGGCAAGAATAGAGAAAAAAGAGTGAAAAGAAATCAACAAAGCCTTCAGGAGATATGGGATTATGTGAAAAGACCAAACCTATGTTTGATTGGTGTACCTGAAAATGATGGGAAGAATAAAACCAACTTGGAAAACACTCTTCAGGATATTACCCAGGAGAATTTCCCCAACCTAGCAAGGCAGGCCAACATTCAAGTCCAGGAAATACAGAGAACACCACAAAGATTCTCTTCAAGAAGGGCAACCCGAAGACACACAATCATCAGATTCACCACGGTTGAAATGAAATAAAAAATGCTAAGGGCAGCCAGAGAGAAAGGTCAGGTTACTCACAAAGGGAAGCCCATCAGACTCACAGCAGACCTCTTGGCAAAAAGCCTACAAGCTAGAAGAGAGTGGGAGCCAATATTTAATATTCTTAAAGGAAAGAATTTTCAACCCAGAATTTTATATCCAGCCAAACTAAGCTTCATAAGCAAGGAGAAATAAAATCCTTTATAGACAAGCAACTGCTGAGAGATTTTGTCACCACCAGGCCTGCCTTACAAGAACTCCTGAAAGAAGCACTAAACATGGAAAGGAACAACTGGTACCAGCCACTGCAAAAACATACCAAATTGTAAAGACCATAGACACTAGGAAGAAAGTGCATCAACTAATGAGCAAAATAACCAGCTAGCATCATAATGATATCAAATTCACACAGAACAATATTAACCTTAAATGTAAATGGGCAAAATGCCCCAATTAAAAGACACGGACCTGCTAATTAGAAAAAGAGTCAAGACCCATTGGTGTGCCATCTTCAGGAGAGCCATCTCACGTGCAAAGACACATATAGGCTCAAAATAAAGGGATAAGGGAAGATTTAACAAGTAAATGGAAAACAGAAAAAAGCAGCGGTTGCAATCCTAGTCTCTGATAAAACAGACTTTAAACCAACAAAGATCAGAAGAGACAAAGAAGGGCATTACATAATGGTAAAGGGATCAATGCAACAAGAAGAGCTAACTATCTTAAATATATATGCACCCAATACAGGAGCACTCAGATTCATAAAGCAAGTTCTTAGAGACCTACAAAGAGACTTAGACTCCCACACAATAAGAGTGGGAGACTTTAACACCCCACTGTCAATATTAGACAGATCAATGAAACAGAAAATTAAGAAGGCTATCCAGGACTTGAACTCAGATTTGGACCAAGCAAACCTAATAGACATCTACAGAACTCTCCACCCCAAATCAACATAATATACATTCTTCTCAGCACCACGTCACACTTAGTCTAAAACTGACCACATAATTAGAAGTAAAACATTCCTCGGCAAATGCAAAAGAATGGAAATCATAACAGTCTCTCAACCCCAGTGCAATCAAATTAAAATTCAGGATTAAGAGACTCACTCAAAACCACACAACAGCATGGAAAATGAACAACCTTCTCCTGAAAGACTACTGGGTAAATAATGAAATTAAGGCAGAAATAAAGATGTTCTTCGAAACCAGTGAGAACAATGACACAACACATCAGAATTTCTAGACACTTTAATGTGTAGAGGGAAATTTATAGCATTAAATGCCCACAAGAGAAAGAAGGAAAGATTTAAAATCAACAGCCTAACATCACAATTAAAAGAACTAGAGGAGCAAGAACAAATAAATTTAAAAGCTAGCAGAAGAAGATAAATAACTAAGAACAGAGCAGAACTGAAAGAGACAAAGACACAAAAATACCCTTCAAATAATCGATGAATCCAGGAGCTGGTTCTTTGAAAAGATTAACAAATAGATAGACCACTAGCCAGACTAATAAAGAAGAAAACAGAGAAGAATCAAATAGATGCAATAAAAAATGATAAAGGGGACATTACCACTGATCCCATAGAAATATATACTACCAGCAGAGAATACTATAAACACCTCTATGCATATAAACCAGAAAATTTAGAAAAAATGGATAAATTCCTGGACACCTACGCCCTCCTAAGATTAAACCAGGAAGAAGTCAAATCCCTGAATAGACCAATAACAAGGTCTGAAATTGAGGCAGCATTTAATAGCCTACCAAACAAAAAAAGGTCCAGGACTACCTGGGTTCACAGCTGAATTCTACCAGAGGTATAAAAAGGAGCTGCTACCATTTCTTCTGAAACTATTCCAAACAACAGAAAAAGAGAGAATCCTCCCTAACTCATTTTATAAGGCCAGCATCATCCTGATATCAAAATCTGGTAGAGACACAACTAAAAAACAAAATGTCTGGCAAGCCAATATCTCTGATGAACATTGACATGAAAATCCTCAATAAAATACTGGCAAACTGAATCCAGCAGCACATCAAAAAGCTTATCCAT
Organism: Cacajao melanocephalus; assembly: GCA_963573385.1. Lineage (NCBI taxonomy): Eukaryota > Metazoa > Chordata > Mammalia > Primates > Pitheciidae > Cacajao > Cacajao melanocephalus. Next base: position 2,465 of record CAUYLG010069773.1, read on the forward strand.
CATGATCAAGTTGGCTTCATCTTGGGATGCAAGGCTGGTTCAACATAAGCAAATCAATAAATGTAATCCATCACATAAACAGAACCAAAGACAAAAGCCACCTGATTATTTCAATAGATGCAGAGAAGATAAAATTCAACAGCCCTTTATGCTAAAAACTCTCAATAAACTAGGTATTGATGGAATGTATTTCAAAATTATCAGAGTTATTTATGAAAAACCCACAGCCAGTATCACACTGAATGGGCAAAAACTGGAAGCATTCCCTTTGAAAACCAGCACAAGACAAGGATGCCCTCTCTCACCACTCCTATTCAACATAGTATTGAAAGTTCTGGCCAGGGCAATCAGGCAAAAAAAAAAGAAATAAAAGTTATTTAATTAGGAAAAGAAGAAAATTGTCTCTATTTGCAGATGACATGATTGTATATTTAGAAGACCCCATTGTTTCAGCCCAAAATCTCCTTAAGCTGATAGGCAACTTCAGTGAAGTCTCAGGATACAAAATCAATGTGCAAAAATCACAAGCATTCCCATACACCAATAACAGACAAACAGCCAAATCATGAGTGAGCTCCCATTCACAATTGCTACAAAGAGAATAAAATACCTAGGAATACAACTAACAAGGGATGTGAAGGACCTCTTCAAGGAGAACTACAAACCACTGCTCAAAGAATTAAGAGAGGACACAAACAAATGGAAAAACATTCCATGCTCATGGTTAGGATGAATCAATATCATGCAAATGGCCATACTGCCCAAAGTAATTTATAAATTCAACGCTATCCCCATCAAGCTACCATTGACTCTCTTCACAGAATTGGAAAAAAAAAAAACCACCTTAAATTTCATATGGAACCAAAAAAGAGCCCATGTAGCCAAGACAATCTTAAGCAAAAAAAATATAAAAAAAAAAGCTGGAAGCATCACGCTACCTGATTTCAAACTATTCTACAAGGCTACAGTAATCGAAACAGCATGGTACTGGTACCAAAAGAGAGATGCAGACCAACGGAACAGAACAGAGGCCTCAGAGGCAACACCACACATGTACACCCATCTGATCTTTGACAAATGTGACAAAAACAAGCAATGGGAAAATGATTCCCTATTTAATAATTTGTCTTGAGGAAATTGGCTAGCCATATGCAGAAAGCTGAAACTGGATCCCTTACACCTTATACAAAAATTAACTTAATATGGATTAAAGATTTAAACGTAAGACCTAAAACCATAAAAACTCTAGAAGTAAACCTAGGCAGTACCATTTAGGACATAGGCATGGGTAAAGACTTCATGACTAAAACACCAAAAGCAATGGCAACAAAAGCCAAAATTGACAAATGGGATCTAATTAAACTAAAGAGCTTCTGCGCACCAAAAGAAATCATTAGAGTGAACAGCCAACCTACAGAATGGGAGAAAATTTTTGCAATCTACCCATCTGAAAAAGGGCTAATATTCACAATCAACAAAGAATCTAAACAAATTTACAAGAAAAAACCCAACAACTCCATAAAAAGTAGGCAAAGGATATGAACAGACACTTCTCAAAAGGAGACATTTAAGCAGCCACAAACATATGAAAAAAAAAGCTTATCATCATCACTGGTCATTAGAGAAATACAAATTAAAACCACATTGAGATACTATCTCATGCCAGCTAGAGTGGCAATCATTAAAAAGTCAGGAGACAACAGATGCCGGAGAGGATGTGGAGAAATAGCAATGCTTTTATACTGTTGGTCGGAGTATAAATTAATTCAACCATTGTGGAAGACAGTGTGGCGATTTTTCAAGGATCTAGAACTAGAAATACCATTTGACCCAGCAATCCCATTACTGGGTATATACCTAAAGGATTATAAATCATTCTATTATAAAGACACATACACACTTGTGTTTACTGCGGCACCGTTCACAATAGCAAAGACTTGAAACCAACCCAAATGCTCATCAATGATAGACTGGATAAAGAAAATGTGGCATATATACACCATGGAATACTATGTAGCCATAAAAAAAGATGAGTTCATGTCCTTTGCAGGGACATGGATAAAGCTGGAAACTATCATTCTCAGAAAACTAACACAAGAACAGAAAACTAAACACTGCATGTTCTCACTCATAAGTGGGAGTTGAACAATGAGAACACATGGATACAAGGAGGGGAGCAACACACACCAAGGCCTGTGAGGGGTTAGGGGAAGGATAGTGTTAAGAGAAATACCTAATGTAGATGACAGGGTGACGGATGCAGCAAACTACGATGGCATGTATATAACTATGTAACAAACTTGTACCTTCTTCACATGTACCCCAGAACTTAAAGTGTAAGTGTAATAAAAAAAAATATATATATATACACACACACACACCCACACACATATATATACCCTTATATATTAAAATACCTTAAATTTTTTTTAAAGAAATTATTAGATTCGGTGGCTTATAGCAGCAGAAATTTCTTTGTTGTAGTTCTGAAAGCTGGAAATCTGAGATGAAGTTACCAACACAGTTGGCTTCTGGTGAGGACCGTCTTTTGGGATGAACAATTACTGACTGGTATTTTCACACGGTGGAGGGCAAAAGGAGGAAGCAGGCTCTCTCTAGTCACTGACATGAGTACTGTTCTCATTCATGAGGGCTTCACAATTATAATCTCAATTAAGCCTAAGTGCTTTCTGAAGGCCCTACCTCCTAATACCATCACACTGTAGGGGGTAGGTGGCAGGTAGGGTTTTAACATATGAATTTTCGGGGGACACAAACATTCGGCCTATAATAGTCATGCTTAAAATCAATCCTAAGTACTAAGTAGAATTTTCTCAAATTTCTTATGAAGGAATTAAATATATTATACATTTAGTTTAGATGGATGAACTGGCAGAGCAAAAAACCAGAATATGGAACAGGAAGTGAGGTGGGCAAGGAACAGAAGAAATGTTCATTTTAAATATTCTCTTATATGAACTTTTTACATTTATGAGTTAAAAAGAATTTCTCCATCTTTTATAATACCATACTACTTATACACTGTTTTTAAATTAGTACTATATATTCATATTTATGTATCTTACCTCTCTGATAAATCCTAAGCTTCCCCAAGACAAGAACTGTTATTTTTTAAATCCCACTGTAATATCAAAGCTTAAAATTTTGCTATTATACTTGTTTATTAAATCTAGTAAGAACAGATTTATACTTTTGATTCATGAGGAAAAATTATGTCAAACATCTGAAGTACTTTTCTTCATATATTTAGATATGTCTCAATATATCAATAAAATATAAGACTGAAAAAACAGTTTTCTCACCTGACTTCATATTAATGATGGCAGATAATATAATCTGACCCGTTATTTATAAGATTCCACTAGTACTACAAGGAAGAGTGGAGGATATAAAGAGAACAGAAAGTTAAAAGTGAGTGTTATGACCAGTGAGAAAGATCGACGCTTTGGTTGAACACAGACGGTAACAGAGAATAATCACTGGATGAAATCAGTGGAAAAGCTACAACCTAGCATATGCTAGAAGATATATGCTGTAAGGAAGAAAATAGGAGCCACTGCACAAAAGAGGACCTGAGAGAAGCTCTAATCTCAGTCAGTCAGTATGGTAAAACACAGAAATGGAAAATAGGGCTGAAATTCAGTGAATATGTATGTATTGAGTAACTCTTGTTACAACACAACTTGCTAACAGTAACACTGAATGTGCAAATCATAAGCAATCCATATTTATTCTCAAACTAATTCATTGATATAATTGGATAGGACCATGTGACTAGTTGTAGCCAATGAATTGCTAGAGAAAGTGATGTGAAGTCCTTTTCAGGCAGGATCATGTAATTGATGCCCTTCAAGAACCTTCCTTCCATCAACCACAGAGAGCAACATTCACATAGAGGCTGCTTTATCAGCCTGCATTCCAGAGTGAAGAGACATGGAACAAAGACAGAAGTTTCTACACTTTGGAAAGCCACTAAATTTTGTAATTTGTTCAATGTCTCATCTAGTCAATTCTCACTTTGGCTATCCTCTTGCTCAAAAAAATTAGAAAAAAAAACATGGGATAACCAAGCCTTTGGTGTAGACATTTGCACCCTAGAATTAAGCTCCCATTATTTTGCTATTTGAGGGTTCCCACAAAAGAAAGGAAAAAGACAATGATTGTAAGAAAACAGGTTGATGTGAGAAACAAGTTTCAGAATGAAAGAGCCCGCAACATGCCTATCACTTTGAATTTAAAAAGACTCATAATTAGACATATATCCTTTTAACTTTAGAGCAATGGAGATAAGAAGATATTCAAAGCTTCTAAAGACACTTTTTTAAAGTTATACAAAAAGCAATGAGAAAATGACTGTCCTGAAAATCTCTGTAATGTACTAATAAAGAACTCTAGAATCAGGTGCTGCAATTTACTAACCAAGTGATTCAGGAAATTTATGTAACTTATATTGCAATTACTTCTGCCACAAAATAAGGATAATAATAGTTTCTGTCTTTTATGGTTCAGACCTTTAAGTGCTTAGACTATATCTTAGCCTTAATAAGCTGTTAATACATGTTGAATATAATAATTTTCAGACTTATCAAGGGTGACCCTTGAATGTGAGAAGACAGTAGGGCAATACACTCAAAATTTATAATATGCTTTAAATAGTTGCGGTTACAAAATGGACCCAATTTCAGGGTGCTCCTTTGCAATTATATTTCTAACTAATTGAAATTTAATGCACAAATCCCAGTTTGTGTCTGGTACTACAAATGAGTACCTAGATAATACAAGGTAACTCAGATTCTTCAGGATTTCAAGCTTGGGCTCTTAGGTCTTTTCTCTCGCTTCTCTTACTGATTTTAAAAAGAAAATGAGTGGAAATGGGAAGTATCTAGCAGTGTAATGTCTGCTCCAAGTTCTGACATCTGCTTTGATAGTTTCCCATGCCTGGCCCAAGATACTGGGCCACTGCCTCCATTGCGGTAAGTATGCTCCCAGGTGGAATAATTTATGCGATCTACTTAACCATAGGAAATGTACAGTGGTGTTTTATCTCAAGTGGAGCTTGCTGATTCTCCCTGTGTCAATTTGGGTCCCACTTTCCCACCTTAGTACTTGTTGAAGGTATCTGATATCCTGAAACTTAGCTGTCTACAGCTTGTCTTTCTGTAGTCTCAGCTACAGGGTCCCCGTGCACAATTCCACTTGGGAACCCTCAGCAGGCATGCTGGTGCCATAATCTCAACCACATTTTGCATTCCATTCAGAAATGTTCTGATCTTCTCCATGTTGGTAATAGCCAATATTCTCTGTTTGTACTAAGTCGCAACTATACTGTCACATACATGACACATATTAAGGGTATATAAATAAATAGTATAACTGTACTGTGATCATACTAAATAGATTTAGAGGTAAAAGCCATGTTGGTAATAGCCAATATTCTCTCTTTGTACTAAGTCGCAACTATACTGTCACATACATGACACATATTAAGGGTATATAAATAAATAGTATAACTGTAGTGTGACGATACTAAATAGATTTAGAGGTAAAAGAAATTTGAGTATGCTATCACAGAGTTACTGGAGTAAATGGGAGAAAAACAGTAAATTTTATTTATAAAAGAAAAGAATACTAAATTAAAATTAGAGTAACCTATACTTAAAATATTCTCTTGAGAAGAAACTTCTATTTTAGGCTCACTCTCCTAATGATCTCTATCCCATTTCTCAATTATATGTGGTGGGTAAAATTTTACTCTCCACTATTTAAACAACTGCCATATAAGAATATGAGTGAAGTTCTTACTAAATAATTTAATGTAAAATTACACGTGGACACTGTGATCTGAGGCTCTATTTGCAGTTTTAAAGTTGGAGAATGTCTTAGCCAGGCATGGTGGTGTGAGCCTGTAATCTCAACTATTTGGGAGGCGAGAGCATGAGAATCGCTTGAACCCAGGAGGCGGAGGTTTCAGTAAGTTGAGATTGCATTGCCGTACACCAGTCTGGGCGACAAAGCAACAATAAAAAAAAAAAAAAAAAAAAAAAAAAAGTCTAAGAATACCTCTGGAATTCATATATAATGCCATTAGAATGTGATTTTGTAAGATTAAGACATAGGTTAATATTTTATGATTTTTAAATTTTAGCCCAACTGTATTTAATAATACAATGTTGAATGACAGCACATTTGCTATTATTTGTTGTAGGTCAAGTATATGACACTCTTTAATTTTTTTAGTGATCAAAGTATCAAACTGTAAAACTTCATGTGCATATGTACTATGATACCTTAATTTATAGTAACGTGATTTATAAGAATCATTTTTTTGCTCATGTAATTAATTTGTTTTCCTTCCTAGGTAAGTATAATAGATTATTCCTAAAATAGAAATCCTGATTATCAGCCACAATATATATGTAAAAAAAATTGCCTCTTGCTTGTTCCTTCATGGTTTAAAGAGAAACAAAAAACAAAAGAGAACTATGACTTCTTATGAGAAACATCAGTATGCAACACTTTGTCACATTTTTGCTTTTATTTCATTATCCCTTCAGTATTGGAATATGAAAAATAATTTCTGTATTGTAATTCATTTTAAAGCGCAATTCTGGGGACCTAGATGAAAGCAAAACAGTTGTTTCTTTGAAAAAAAATTAAAGACATTATAATTTTTCATCATCTGGTCATGCCTTCTTATAGCACCTAAGTCCAAAGACATGAGGAATGAAATGTGATAGAGTCTATATACATTACATATTACATTACCAATGTCTAGCTTCAATGAAAACTTCATCCAGCTTCTGTACCATGTGGCATATGAGTTAGACTCATTTTAACTGACTCCAGATGTTAGTTACTCTGTGAAATAATGAATCATGATCTTTTCGGTATTGTCTAAAATGAGATATGAATACAAAGAAAAAATATGTAAAAAAAATCAGTAATCTATATTTATTTAGTATATAGGCCCAAATGTGGGGAAAGAGGAAGACTCTAGAACACAGCAAAGTAAACAACAAAATAAGCTAAAAGAATTCAGGCAAAATGCAAAGAACAGATGTCTAGAAGTCAGTGCACCTGGTTTCTGGCCATGGCTTTGTTACTACCTACCTATGTAAGTGACTTACGTGGGAATTACACTTACTCCTTATAGCTCAGTAAACAATTTACAAGACTTTTATAGACTAATATGTGGGCCAGGGTAACAGTGGAGCATCTTCCAAGTAGGTAATACAAAAGACAATGGCCAAAGGGAATTGACAGACCCAGGTTATTCTGGGTTATAAGTACCCAAGAGTGTCCATGTAGTGGTAGAATGTCAGTCAGAAAAATAAAGAAGACAGATGGTATTTTACAGCCAAGAAAGATCAACGATTCTCAGACTGACTACACAGTTGTGGATCTTACTAACGAAATCAGTTATCTATGGTTGAAACCTAAAACCTAGACATGTGTAAATATTTTTTTTTTGAGTCAGGTCTCACCCTATTGCCCAGGCTGGAGTGCAGTGACACAGCCACGGCTCACTGCAGCCTTGACCTGCTGGGCTTAAGCCATTCTCCCATCTCAGCCTCCCAAGTAGCTGGGACTATAGGCAAGCACCACCACATCCACCTTGTTTTTTCTTTTTAGTAGAGACGGGGTCTCACAATGTTGCCCAGGCTGGTCTCTAACTCCTAAACTCAAGTGATGTTCCCTGATTGACCTTCCAAAATGCTGGGATTATAGGTGTGAGCCATCATGCTGGCCATGTGCAATTTGTTTATATGTCTTCCCAGAAAATTTTCATATGTAGCCAAGGTTTGGAAGTAGTAGGTTATGTGGACATTAGAAAGTTTTGCCTTTGAGGTGGTTGCTCATAAGATATTGGACTGGGATTCAGTCCTACCAGAAAAGCAAAATTCCAGCACTGGGAATGAGGCACACAGTTGTTTCCCAATATAGCCTGTCTTTCTATAGCCTCAGCTACAGGATCTCTTTACTTCTTTCCACTGTGAACCCTCAGCAGGCATGTTGTGCTATACTCTCGACCACATTTTGCATCCCATTCAGAAATTTTCTGATCTCCATGTTTGCAACAGCCAAGGCTCTCAGTTTGCACTAAGTTGTAACTATGCTGTCCCATACATGACACATATTAAAGGGTGGAGGGGTGGGGGGCAGTAAATAAATAGTATAACCGTAGTACCAAGAGACGAACTAGGTTGAGAGGTTAGTATCACTTCAAGATTAACATGAGTTATTACTAATACCAAATGGACAGTGGACCCCCAAGTCTAACTGATAACGTTTTTGAGAAGATGAGCACACTTAGCCCTTAGCACTTAGCCCTAAAGGAAGGCCACTGAAAAGGGAAACTTGGTGCTAGAGCAGCTTAAGTACCTCAGTCAGCATCAGAAAATATTTAAGAGAAAGACAGCAAACCAAACAATGTTAGAACAAAGGAAAGAACAAAAGGTTGATGCTGCTTCTGCCTTGATTACTTCATCAGAAAAATGAGGTTAACGCATCATTTCTTGGAATGCTCAGGGCCACATAAGTCAACTGCTCTGCTTCAGAACCCCCTCACAAGCATTCCCCTCCTAGGCATGCTTTCATTCATTCTATTCTTAGTACTTCAAAGCATTTTAAAGTGTACTGCTTTCACAAAAAAAAAAAAAAAAAAAAATCCAAAATGACCTAAGGAATTTATCATGACACCTTAGCACAAGAGTGACTTTGAATGTTGCTATTTAAATAGGGACTTCAACAACAAAAGAAAAAGAAGTGAATTACAGAAATTGTAAAGAAGGTAAATTCATTACTTGTTTTTGATACTATATCAGATAAGAGAATATTATAAACACTAAGTTATACAGTAAAGTGGTGGGTAGAAAATTAATAAGCAATATTAGAAGTCTTTTTATATCTAACAAAAAAATGACAAAGTAAGAATAAAAAGATTAAATAGCTAACAAAATCCTAACAGAAAATGTGGGGAAAAAATAATTTAAAAATCCTACTAAGCAACAAAATAAACAAATGCATAAAAAAGTATTTGTTGAGAGTGGTAAGAAAATCTATTATAAAGATGTCAGTTATTATTAATTTTAAAAGTTAAAACAAAAGAAATACAATAGAAACTTACTTTTGCAACTAAACATGCTAACTCTAAAGTTGATAAGGAAAGATATCCATGTAACAATATCACATTTTTCATAGGGCAAGAAATGAAAATAACTTCAACAATAGTATTTTGGCTGTATAGAACACTACAGAAAAAAGAAGAAACTATTAAATAATATGGGATATTTGTCAGGGAAGGAACTATTTTTTTGGATGATGGTATTGAGTCATAGCGATCCAACCATAGATCAATCACAAACGGAAGTCTGGGCTATGTGGTTTGGTTTTTGACTTCTTTACCTCCTTTTTTTTAAGAATCCACATATAAAAACCAGGCTTGTAAATTTAATTTGAATTGGAAGTATTCATGTTGTTCACCAACTTTGTTCCCTCTAGTCACCCTGATATAGCATTACACTTTCTTAGAATACAACATAACGCTTGCGTTGTTCTTCTGATCTGGCCCACACTTTCCTTTTTTCAACTCTTTTCAGAGGCCTCCCTTTCACTGCCCAAAGCCTTGACCTCATTTCTTCTATTCATCAGTTGTTCAAATAATACATTTCCTTCCTGTAGATTCCAAGGCAAATAATGCCATTAGAATCCATTCCACTTAACTGCAACTGAAACTGCCAAGCATTTTTGTATTTGCTGCTATAAAGATATAATCGCTGTCTCCTGGTCTTACATGCTAATTCTCAATAAACCTTGATGACTTCTTTTTTTACTAGATCTTAATTTCCCTATCATGATTATAAAATAAATAAACAAGTTTTATTGGAAAATAATCCAGTTTCATAGTTTCAAAAACTATTACCCTATGAAGAGTTAATCGTGTGCTATACAGTATATGGATTTATTCCATACTTTGATATTCATTATTAATGTATTCAAACACTGAATAGTTTACAGTTTCATAATTCACTGGTATTATTTTAGATATATGGTATATTCATGAACTTTGAGGGAAAAAATATTTAGAACAGCAATATTTTAAGCCAGAAAACAAAAACACAATTTTTTCTTTTGCTGAAATAATATATCTAGTTGACATTATTTTTCTGATGTTCAACCATATGGCTGAGACATAAGTAATCCTTTTAAAACTGATGTGATTGGTACTATATTTTAGTTAAAATTTTTATTTTCCTCTGAGTACAAACTGTATTTATCTTTACAGGGGGGTGAAGCAAAGCTTATTCTCCACAAAGGGTTCTTTTTGTATTTTATAGTTTATCTATATCATTATTGATAGTTATAGCAGAGAAAATACATTAAACATTTATTTCCTCTGAGTGAACTGCCAGTCCATAGTGTTCATTTGGAAAGGATAGATTTTTGTTCACCTGAAGCATAAAATTTGGCTCCAAGCCACCGAATCAGTTTGAAAAATTACCTTTAAAACGTTTAAATTAACAAACAACTCTATTATATGTATTCATTTTTATTTTAGAAGAAGCCATTCATTTTACATCCTTTAAGCAACATGGTTAATATATCACTAAAGTTCATTTTATAATATATTTTAGGAAAGGCATATTGTTTCAACTAAAATATAGAAATGGCATTTGAGCCATATGAAAACTTTGTTTTGTTTTTTACATACTTTGGGTTTTTTTTTTTTTTTTTTTTTTGCCACAGTGTATAAATTGCTTAAAGACTGGATAATTATTATTTTAACTTTTTATTGCAAATTCATTTCATACCCAGCAGCAGCAATGTACAAGAAAAGAACAGTATCTCACTCAAGGGTGGTGGGTAGGTGGGGGAAGGCCAGGAAGGAAGAAGAGGAGGGGGAGAAGAAGGAGAAAGACAGGAGAAGAAGGAAAAGGAGAAGAGAAGAGCAATCATAAGAAAGAGGGAGAGGAGAAAGGAGGAGTGGGAGAACAAGAAGAAAAATCAAAAATCATCTGTTAAGTTAATGGTATTGATGAGATTAAGCAAAGTAGAAAATGGCAAACAACTGACCTTAATTAATGACCATTACAATTAAGTGTTAGAGATAAAAGCCATCTTCATGAATTAACCAGGAATTGAGATGAGACATTAAAAACAAGTTATGCTGCTAGTTGAACCAATGTGTTTTGCAGTGAATAATAGTAGAAAATAAAGTTACAGAGAAAAATAAGTTCAATTTTATGTAGCAAATATGTGTTTTTATATTCTCAGCAAAATTGCATAAGGAATGGAACTGACAAATTTGCAGGATTAAAATGGCTGCAAAGAAGTATAAGGAAAATTAAGTGAGGCAATGATTTTGAGTAATTTGTATATTAAATGGACATGAATCCCTTAATATTCTATTTTGTGGAATGCTACCTTTTTACTCAATTTTAACATTTATAGTGATAATAGTAAATATCTGAATTATTTGTTATAACCACACATTATTTAATTACTTCTGCTTCAAACAGATTTTTTAGTAAAGACATAGGCCTATTCTAGGTACTTTTCGTAACTTTTCAAAATAAGCCAGTCACTCACTGAAAAACACTGCAGTTAATTAGAATGAAAATGTATTCTGAAGTGTATGAAACATGATATTAATCTATCATTATCAACTGTGTTCAGACATACAGAGGGCTGCAAGCTTGAGAAAGATACTTTTTCTTCAGTAGCATCTTCCATGCAATAAAAAGTCTTAACATATGGGAAATGGCTTTTCTGATTACAGGTATTATAGAAGAGTTTGATAGCATTAAAATTTTTTCCTTCACCAGTGTATGGAATTAAATGTACTTAAATAAATAGTTTGACTTCGAATTAGTAATGGATTTTCATTAATTATTAATGTTATTAAAAAGGAAAAAAATTGTAAATTGCCAGTTCTCCCAGTATAATAGTAAAAAGATTATAAAAACATTGTTAGATAAGCTGTGGAATATAGAACGCATAATTACTTCTCCCCAATATTTCCATAATAATCTCAGAGCTTCATAAATATTACATAACAAACCAGAAGCATTCTGATATATGTGCATATTGATATAAATTTCTACAAAAAGTATAAAGAAAACGTATATTTATGTTAAAAACTAAAGGAACTGTACTAGTTTTCTACTTAAAAAAACTGTAAGTAGAAATAAAAATGTGGATTTATGCTATTCATTATTGATGGCAGCGGCAGCCTGTATGGAGCAGCCGTTGTGAAGTTGCCCACTGCAGCCCAGGATGCATGGCCGGGGTTGCACGCTCCACAGTCCTGCCAGGAACAGGTGGGACCCCTACTCCCTACCAAATTGGTGTGGCAGGAGCTCCACGCTCCTGAGTGCAGCTGCAGCTGCTCAGCTTCCACTCCAGACCCAGGTACCCCTGTGCTTTCAGGGGCCCAGGAAGACCCCCTGTCCCCACAGGCTTGGAAATACCTGCTTCTGCTCCTCCCTGGCTCCCAGTAACCCCTCTGATTTTGCAGCAAAGTTGTGGCCAAGCCTGGGCGCTGTCTGGTCCCAGCAATGATTTTGCACACTAGGGTGAGGCTGACACACCAGCCTTCTGCTGCCTTGGCCTCCTCCAGACTTTGGGCACCAACAAGAACAAGAAGGAAGCTGAGGGGGTACTGAGGGCAGCTCAGCGTGGGCCTGCAGGCACCCTTCAGCACGGGCAGCCTGGGCACTGTGGACAACATATTGATGGCAGCAATAGGCAGACAGGCTCCTGGACGGAAAGGGGAGGGTACCTGGTGACTCCACCTTCAAGCCAGAGATGACCTACATCCTGGGGGCTGGGCTGCTGGTTTCTGGTGGAATCCACGGCCCAGAGAGAAAAGTTATGGTGCTTTTTCCAGACCTGCCCATGGCCACCCATGGACCAATCAGCACCTCCCTTCTGAGTTCATAAAAAACGTGGAACCAGCCAGACTAACACAGACATCAGGACTACCAGCTGCAGGAAGGAGCTATCCACTCTGGGTCTCCTTGACTTGTTGAGATGACCTGCCTGTGGAAAGGAGCTAACCATTGTGTGTCTCCTCCCTGCTGAGAGCTGGACACTCATGAGGACGACCTGCCTGTGGAAAGGAGCTACCCACTTTGGGTTTCCTGAGAGCTGTTCTGCAGCTCAATGAAGCTCCTCTCCACCTTGCTTACCCTCCAGTTGTCCATATACCTCATTCTCCATGGGCACAGGACAAGAACTTGGGACATGCTGACTGACAGGACTGAAAGATGTAACAAACAGGACTGAAACACATCCCCACTCCCAACGTTGCAGGTGATGATGAGAGAAGAGCTTCAGCCCTTCTGAGAGCCAAGACATTAGTGCTCCCCAAGCCAGGGTTGTGACAGTTGTAACAGCCTTTTTGGGGCTCTGCTTGTCCTGGCATCTTTAAGCTTTTGGGTGTCATTACATTCCCTTTGTCCAGACAGGGGTGCCCACAGCAGAAGTCACTTATGGTACCTCTGGCCCAGCTGCAGCCTTGCAGGGGCTGGCACCTGTGCCAGCACCTGGAACTGTCTGCCGCTCTCCAGCCGTGCTTGGCTGTAAACAGTGGCCAGACCCTGTGCTTGCTCACCCACACACACCCCCGCCACTCCGTGCCTGGCTCCCCCTTGGCAGGTGTTGGACCTGGGCCAGTAGCATGAGCCAAGAACAGCCTGCTGGGCCAAGTGAGTGGAATGAGACCAGCAGGCATGAGCAAAACTGAAGCAGAGATGCCACTAGCCACAGAGGTTTCTGGTTGTTCAAGCAACACCCAAAGGATCATGTGACATTACTAACACATAGCAATTTTATATGGTTCCATGCAGTGGAGTCATCTTTTAAAATTAATGATGTTTCAAAGAGAAATTAATATATCTTAGAAGGATTGATTATATCTAATTTTTCCTTGTTTTACATACCAGAAAGTTCCAGTTTCTTTTGCAAATTACCTAATATCTAATAAGATAAAAATTACTAGGATTTACCATCTTTATGATATTTGCCATTAATTAAAGTTTAGTTTTTATGCAATGAAGTCAGAGAATGTTATATGTAGTAGTACTAGTAGCTTGGATTTTTAAGAAGTTATCTCAGTGAAGCAATATAGGATAAATTTTTGTGTCTATTTCAGAACCCTGATTGATTTAGGGTGTAGAATTTTACGTATATCAGTTACATCTAACTTCTTAAAGATATGTTGGTCTTCTATGTGTGCCTTTAGTTGTCCTCTTGCTTAATGTACAAAGGAAAAAATAGAAATCAAAACTTTCTATTCTTAGCGTGCGCTTTCTATTTCTCATTATACCTCTCATAAATTACATTGCTTTATTAGCTGAAGTTTACGCTGTAAGCTAAGAAAAATGAGAGGAGACATAATTTACCAGTATCAAGTGGAGATATCAATATCGATCCCACTAACGTTAAACGGATAGTAAGCAAATACTACTGAAAATCTTTGCTCATAAATTCCATAACTTAGATGAAATGGTTCAATTCCACAAAATATACAAACTCCCAAAGTTTATCACAAAAGTTGTAGATAAACTAAATAATCCTATGTCTTTTGAATTATAGTAAAAACTTTACAAATAAAGCTCTAGGACCAAATGATTTCAATGATAAGTTCCATAAGACATTAAAAAATAATTACAATCAGCACTATATAAATATTACCAGGAAATGGAATCAGAGGGAACACTTCTTAGCTTTTTATGAGTCCAGCATATTACCAAAATCAGGCTAATATATTTCATGAAAACAGACACAAAAATTTCTAACAAATTATTACCAAATTCAGTCTAATAATATATAAAAAGGGTAACGCAACATGATCTAGTACTTTATCTATAGGCAAGACTGGTTCAATATTGCAAGTCAATAAGTGAACTTAATCATAGTAACAGACTAAGGGAAACCATATGATCATTTCAACAGATGCAGAAAAAGAATTTGGCAAAAAGCAGTATCCATTTATGATGAAAACTTTCAGCAAACTGTGGTAGAAGGTAAACTCCTTAACCTGGTACAGAGTATCTATGAAAAGTCTACAGTTAACGTTATACTTAATGGTGAGAGATTGACAGATTAGAAGGAAACAAATAAAAGACTTTTATTTTCTGATGCCATGATTTTCTATGTAGAAATTCCCAATGAATCTCCATTCTCCGCCCCCCCCACCCCCCGCCAACCCAGGAGTAGTCCACGAGCTTAATTAAGGTTGCCAGGTACAAGTTCAATTTACAAAAGTCAATTGTATTCTGATGTACCAGAAATTCATAATTGGAATATAAAATGTTTAAATCCACAATAACCATCCTCAAGTGAACCACTTTTACGTGAATCTAATAAATTATGTGTTTTTTAATGTAAAAAGCTATAAAACATGTATGAAAGTAATTAAAGAAATTACATATATTGAGAGTGATGTCAAGTTTATGGATTGGAAACCACAATGTTGTTAACATCTTAATTCTTTCTAATGTGATATATATAGTCAACACAATCCCAATTTTAAAAAAATCCATTACGTTTTAGTAGATACTAACTAGATAATTATCCAAACAAGTCTGTAAAAAGAGGGAAGTTGGACAACTCACTCTAAAAGCTTTAGAGTGAAAACAAAGCTTTTATCTGCAAAAGATAGTTAAGAGAATGAAAAAACAAACCCACATATGTACACCATTGAATACTATGCAGCCACAAAAAGAAATGAGATCATGCTCATTGCAGGGACATGGATGAAGCTGAAAGCCATCATCTTCAGCAAACTAACACAGGAAAATAAAACCAAATACCACATGTTCTCATTCATAAATGGGAGCTGAACAATAAGAACACATGGACACAAGAAAGGGAATAATACACACTGGGGCCTGTTGGTGGGGGACTGAGGGGAGGGAGAGCATCAGGACAAATGGCTTATGCATGCGAGGCTTAAAATCTGAGTGATGGGTTGATAAGTGCTGCAAACCCCCAAGGCAAACGTATACCTATATAACAAACCTGCATATTCTGCACATGTATCCCAGAACTTAAAGTAAAAAAATAAAAACAGAATTTAAAAAAAAGAGACAAACCACAGACTGGGAGAAAATGTTTTCAAAACGTATCTGATAAAAAACTTGATCTAGAATATTTAAAATTCTTAAAATTCAACCAGAAAAAAACAACCCAATAAAACATTGATAAAAGATCTAAACAGAACTCCAAAAACATATAAATGGAAAATACATGGAGTGATATTCAAAGCCATTTGAAATTGGGGAAATACAAATTAAAACAATGAGAGGCTGGAAGCAGTGGCTCACGCCTGTCATCTCAGCACTTTGGGAGGCCAGGGCAGGTGGATCACCTGAGGTCAGGACTTCGAGACCAGCCTGGCCAACATGATCAAACCCTGACTCTATTAAAAACATAAAATATAGCTGGACATGGTGGCACACACCTATAATCCCAGCTAGTTGGGAGGCTGATGCAGGGGAATTGCTTGAACCCAGAAGGTGGAGGTTGCAGTGAGCTGAGATTGTGCCACTGCACTACAGCCTGGGCAACAGAGGGAGACTCTGTCTCAAAATAATAATAATAATAATAATAATAATAATATTGAGATGCCACTAAACACTCGTTAAAATAACTAAAATCTAAATAATGGGCAATACCAAATGCAGGCAAGGATATAGAACATGTATTGATTACAGGAAAAAAAAGTGATTCATGCACTTCGGGTGGCAGTTTGGCCATTTTGCGTGTGTGTGTTTTTATTGTCATTATTAAATATGGACTTGCCATATGGCTTGGCCTTTATACTTCTAAGCATTCCTCCAGATGATTTGAAAACTTATGTTCACATATAAGAACTTTTATAGCAGTTTTATTCATAATCGCTAAAACTGGAAGCAACCAAGATGTCCTCTGACAAAAGAATGGAGAAACAAATAATGCAATAATACTCAGCAATAAGAAGGAATGAGCTATGGTTTCATACTACATGGATAAATGTTAACTGCATTTTGCTAAGTAAAAGACGCCAAACCAAAAAAAGGCTACCTACTATATGATTCCATTAATATGATCTTCAGAAAAAGGCAATGAAATCAAGATAGGAAACAAATCAGTAGTTGCTAGTGGTTGGTTGAATGGGGTAGGGGGATTAAGTATGAAAAGGACACACAGGCAAACTGTTCTGTATGACCCTGGGTTGTGGATTCAGGGCTCTGCACATTTGTCAAGACCCGTAGAACTTGCCAGGCATAATGGTGTATGCATATACTTCAAGTTACTCAGGAGGCTGAGGCAGGTGTTGTTGCTTGAGCCCAGGAATTCAAGTCCAGGTTGGACAACATAGTAAGACCCTCTCTCAGAAAAATTAAATAAAAATAAAAAATAAAAATTTTTAAATGCCATAGAACTATACATCTCAAAGAGCTAAATCTGATGCATGAAAACTTAGATACATTTTTAAAAGTTAACCAAAATATTGGGATACCCCAGGACTGAATGAAGATAATTGTATCACAAATATATAACATAGCCACATTAAATGGGAGGTGGGGGGAGACTGACTTAATTACCCTCAGAAAATTATGTTTGACTCTAAACTTTAATGTTAAAGACAAAAATGAACTCATAAAGAAATACATAAGAAAAGTTGGGGGTGGTTTCCTACTGATGCAGAGGGAAGTTACAGATAATCAAGAACAAAAAGCTATAATGAATCCTTTGGCACTTGATTGAAGTCAGAAATATTAATATAAATTCATGTTTACCAGAATTATAGCACACATATACATGTAAAACTATGGAGAAAACTATATGAACACAGACACAAATTCCTTAACAAAAATCTAGCACAACAAATCGTGCAGTATAAAAACAGGATAATGCATCATAATTAAGTAGACTTTATTCCAGGAATTCAAGTTTGGTTTTACATTTGGGAATCAACCAATGTAAATAACTATATTAACAAATTAGAAAAGGGTGATATCAACAAGATGACAGAATAAGAGGTCCCCTGCTTACATCTCCACAGCACCAATAATCCACAGCCATGAGAAGGGATACCCAAGTGGCAAGCTCACCAACCATAGTTTCAGAGACCCAGAAACAACCCCATCCTCTTGTAAACTTGGCTATAGCTCCATTTGGCTGTGGTCCTGCTACCAGAACAATCTACCAAGGGACCTAGGAATCACACCTACTGTGACTCCCACCTAAAGGCCCTGTAACTCAGGCCCAACAGAAATGGCCCTAAAACTTAACTATAGCCCCTCTTAGCTGTGGTCTGAGAGAGCAATTCTGCCCACTTAAAAGCCCAGAAGGAGACATATCCATCTGTGCCCCAAGAGACAGGCCTGCAGACCTGGGTGACAGTCCAGTCTACCAAGGAACAACACAGAAACCATATATACTTCATCCCCTGGTGAAAAACGCCAATCACAGGCCCCACTGCAGACCCAGCAGCAGCCACTTGACCTGGCTCCCACTCCATTCAACTATGATCCCAGAGGCAATCCTATCAGTCTGGGGACCCAACAGGAGAAGGCTTTCACCTGCCAAAATCAGTCATAAATACCAGAAAAAAATGTTTGCTCCATAAACATATACCAATGCACGAAGAGCAAAAAATCAGGCAAACAAGTCACCACTGAAGGAATTAATAGAGTTCTAGCATCAGAACTCCAAATAAAGGGAGATTTATAAATTGCTTGAAAAAGAATGTTAAATGATCATCCTTAAGGAAGCTCAATGAGATTTAAGAATATACAGAGAGCTAAATTACATTAGGAAAGGAAAGTATAGTTTAAGAGATATTAACCATAAACCATAAAAAAGAACCAAACAGAAATTCTAGAGCTGAAGAATGCAATGAAATATCTAAATATTCAATAGAGAGTTTTAATAGATTAAATCATTCAGAAGAAAAAAAATAGCAAACTTAACAACAGGCCACCATTTGAAATTAGCCAATTAGAGAAAAAAAAAAAAAAAAGAAAAAAGAATTAAAAAGAGAAAAGCATAAGAAACCTAGCCTTCATATATATGAATCATGAAAGCACCAGAAGAGAAAAAGAAAAAGAAAGTGGCAAAAAGTTTAAAGAAATACTGACTGAAAAGTTCACAAATCTTGAGAAGGAATAAATATGCAGATTCATGAATAAAGGGTAATAACTCTAAGATGTTTTGTTTAAGCCCCATGGTAACTACAAAGAAAATAAAACCTCTGGCAGATCTACAAAAAATAAAGAAAAAGGAATTAAAGCATACCACTATAAAAATCAACAAATCACAAAGGAAGACAAAAGAGGAAGGAACAAAAAATTATAAAACAGTCAAAAGCAACAAAAAATTGCAATAGTTAAGTCCTTAACTACCAATAATTACTTTACATGTAAATGAATTAAATTATCCAATCAAAAGAGAAAAATGGATGAATAAATTGAAAAATAAAAAAAAAAATATGTTACTTACAAGAGACTCACTTTAGCCCTAGGATCACATAGGCTGAAAGGGAAGGGGTGAAAAATATATTCCATAAAAACATTAAACAAAAAAAGGGTTAGCTATACTTTTGTTAGAAAAAAATAGACTTTCAGACAAAATCTGTCACAAAAGACAAATAAGGTCACTATATAATAAAGGATGAATTCATCAACATAAAATTTTAAATATATATATATATATATATATATATATATACTAAAATATATATTTCACCCAACAGTGAAATACTTAATGTTTTAAGGCAAATGTTAACATAAATGAAGGGACAAATAGGCAGCAATGTAATAATAGCAGGAAACTTCAATATCCCACTTTCAACAGTGGGTAGATTGCCCAAACAGAAAATCAATTAGAAAACGGTGAACTTAATACTATAAACCAAACGAATCTAACTGACATACGTAAAACCTTTCATTCAACATCAGCAGAATACACATTTACCACAAGCATATATGGAACATTATCCAGGATAGATTATATACTGGACTGTAAAACAAGCCTTAACAAATTTTACAAGATTAAAATCATATCAAGTGACTTTTCTGAGCACATGGCATAAAATTAGAAATAACAACACAAGGAATCTTGAAAAATTCACAAATATGTGGAAATTAAACACCAGATTTGAATAATCAATAGGTCAAAGAAATCAAAGGCAAATTAAAGTATCTTTAGACAATATTGGAAACACAACATACCAAAACTTATGATATGTGGCAAAGCAGTTCTAAGAAGGAATTTTATAGCAATGAAGGCCTACATTAAGACAAAATGAAAGAAAGATATGGTACTCAATTAAGTGTTCTTCAACAGATCAATAAAGAATATATGGCATAGAAAGACAATGGAATATTGTTCAGCCATAAAACAAAAAAACTCCTGTCATTTGTGACAACATGGATAAACCTTGGGAATATTATGCTGAGTGAAATAAGCCAGACACCGAAAAACAAATACTGTATGATCTCACTTATATGCAGAATCTTAAAAAGTAGAAGTCATAGAAGCAGAGGACAGAGCACTGGTTGCCATGAACTAGGGTTTGGGGGAAGGGAAGATATTTCTCAAAGAGTACAAACTGGTAGTTATAAGATGACAATGCTCTAGAAATCTAGTATACATCCTGGTGACTATAGTTAATAATACTGTATTGCTAAGAGAGTAGATCTTAAGTGTTTGTAACACACACACACACACACACACACACACAGGTAACTTTGATATGATGTGTGTGTTAACATGATATAGTAATTATTTCATAATGTATACATAAATCATATTGTACTCTTGTATAGAATATTATAGAGTTTTTACTTGTCAATTAAATATTTTTAGAATTAAAAATGTTAAAAAAAAGTAATAAATGAAAAACCACAAATGATTATTTTAATACAGGATATGTTGACAAAATATTTGACAATATGCAGTGACTATTCATAATAGCAACTCTCAGAAAACTAGAAACACAAGGAAACTTCCTCAATATGATAAAAGACATCTTTGAAAAACCTAAAGCTATTATCATAGTTAATGGTGAACTTTCCCCCTAAGTTTAGAAACAAGACAAAAATATCTTCTCTTACCAGTTTTATTCAATATTATGTTGCAGGTTATGCTTAGTGCAATATGGGAATTAAAAGAAGGAACAGTGTTTAAATTGATAAGGTAGATATAAAGCTATCATTATTCACTGATGACATTTTAAAATAATTTTAACAAAATTAAAATTTTCGTAGCAGAATGAAAATATACATTCTATACTGTAAATAGCAGAATAGACACTTTAGAAATCAAATCAATCAAGTAGAAAACAAATGTAAGAAATTATTTTAGTGTAGTGGTATAATGACATGTAAATGGATGAGTAGATCATAATTAAGAAAACAAAGGAGGTATGTGTAGAGGGCAGCCTTAGCTTCCCAAGACCTGTGCCACCCTGGCTTTGTAGGAGGCCATGAGCCTTTTCAAACCCCCAGTATACTGCTACCACTATTGGCATTTGAAAAAGCCAACACACTAAGGCTATCTATAACGAAGGAATGCATACATAGACTTTGCCACTGAAAGCAACCAGAAACAAAGCCAAATGCCCCTACTAAATATTCATATAGTCATATCAACAAGAGAAAAATGTTCTTTCAAACAAAAATAAATTTAAACTTAAAATAAGTGATAGTTTCTCCAGATGAGAAGGAACAGCATAACAATTCTGGACATATAAAAAAGCAGGGGGTTATGACATTACTAAATGATTATATTAACTTCCCAGCAATAGATCCTAACCATGATGAAACCTTTAATATGCCAGATAAGAATTATGCTTATCAGCTGGGTATGGTGGCTCAGGCCTTTAATCCTAGCACTTTTGGAGGCTGAGGTGGGAGGATTGCCTGAGCTCAGGAATTCAAGACCAGCCTGGGCGTTCGAGACCAGCCTGAGGTGGGAGGATTGCCTGAGCTCAGGAATTAGAGACCAACTCTACTAAAATACAAAAAAATTAGTCAGGTGTGGCATCAAGCACCTGTAGTCCCAGCTACTGGAGAGGCTGAGGCAGGGGAATTGCTTAAACCTGGGATGCAGAGGTGGCAGTGAGCCGAGATCACGCCACTGCTCTCCAGCCTGGGTGACAGAGTGAGACTCCATCTCAAAAAAAAAAAAAAATATGCTTGTCTATTAGTGGCATTGTATGTGAGATGGGTCTCTTGAAGGCAGCTTCCTGTAGAGTCTTGCTTCTTTATTCAACTTACCATTCTGTGCCTTTTAATTGGGACATTTTGTCTGTTTATAT
>CAUYLG010069774.1:0-29284 GCA_963573385.1 Cacajao melanocephalus
TCCAAAAAAAAAAAAAAAAAAAAAAAAAAAAAAAAGATATGAAAAAGATACTTGCACACACATGTTTATAGCAGCACAATTTGCAATTGCAAAAATATGGAACCAGCCCAAATGCCCATCAGTCAATGAGTGGATAAAGAAATTGTGATGTATATATTATATATATCATGGAATACTATTCAGCCACAAAAAGGAACAAAATAATGGCATTCACAGCAACCTGGATGGAATTGGAAACCATTATTCTAAGTGAAGTAACTTGGGAATGGAAAACTAAACATCATATGGTCTCACTCACAAGTGGGAGCTGAGCTAGCTATGAGGATGCAAAGGCATAAGAATGATACATTGGACTTCAGGGACTTAGGAGAAAGGGAGGGAGAGGGATAAGGGATAAAAGGTTACAAATTGGGTGCAGTGTATGCTGCTCAGGTGATGGGTGCACCAAAATCTCACAGATCACCACTAAGTAACTTGCTCCTGTAACCAAACAGCACCCGTTCTTCCGAAATCAATGGAAATAAAATAAAAACAAAAATAAAAAATAAAATCTGCTGTCAGTCTAGCTACTGCTCCTTTGAAGCCAATCTTTTCTTTCTTTGTCTCTCT
This sequence comes from Cacajao melanocephalus, assembly GCA_963573385.1. Classification (NCBI taxonomy): domain Eukaryota; kingdom Metazoa; phylum Chordata; class Mammalia; order Primates; family Pitheciidae; genus Cacajao; species Cacajao melanocephalus. The sequence continues at coordinate 610 of CAUYLG010069774.1, forward strand.
TTTTCCTGGCTACTTTTATGATTTTTCTCTTTAGTTTTATGCAATTTCATTATGATGTGTGATACAGTTTGGGTCTGTGTGCTCACCAAATCCCATGTCAAATTGTAATTGTAATCCCCAATAAAGCCTCTTTACTTCATATATTATCCAGTCCCAAGTATTTCTTTAAAGAAGTGTGAGAACAGACTAAACGATATGTCTACATATGTTTTACTTATCCTGCTTGGGATACAGTGGGCTTCCTGGATGTCTAGATTAGTATCTGGATCTGCTCTGAAAATGGTGGTTGCTATATCTTCAAATACTGCCTCTGCCCAGTTTTTTCTCGTCTTCCTTCTAAAATTCCTTTTTAACATTTTTCTTGGTCTTTTAACCCCTCTGTCATATTTTCCATTTTTTTATTTTTGCCTTCAGAAAAATTTATTTTGCTCTTTCACTAATTGTTTCTTTAATTGTGTCTAATCCATTCCCTGAGCTTTTAATGTTGGCAAAAGCCTAAACTTATTTTTAAAAATCCTTAGTTATTTAAAAAATCCTTAGTTATTTTGAAAAATCCTTAGTTATTTTAAAAATCCTTAGTTATTTAAAAAAAATCATTGACACAGTCAGCATAGATGTTTTGCAATTTATAACTGCTCGTTCAATGATATAAAGTCGGCCAGGCACAGTGGCTCACGCCTATAATCCCAGCACTTTGGGAAGCTGAGGCGGACAGATCATCTGAGGTCAGGAGTTCGAGACCAGCCCGGCCAACATGGCGAAAACCCATCTCTATTAAAAATACAAAAATTAGCTGAGCATGGTGGCAGGTGCCTGTAATCCCAGCTACTTGCGAAGCTGAGGCGGGAGCATTGCTTAAACCTGGGAGGCAGAGATTGCAGTGAGCCGAGATGGTGCCACTGCACTCCCAGCTGGGGTGACAGAGTGAGACTCCATCTCAAAAATAATAATAATAAAGTCTACTGGAATTTTTTGGCTCTCTTTTGTTTCTGTTGGTTCCCTTGTGGGCTTGGATATCTTTAATTGTGTGCTGCCCATTGGCCTTAGGAAATCATCTAGGGAGAGGCTCTGTGGCCTCAGACGAAGGTGCCCTTCTTCCAGGAGAGTTTGTACACACCTCTCCTAGGTACAGAGGTGCCTTTCTGTCTGGTACTGCTCTAAGCTTCATTCAGGGTTTAAGGGACCTTAGACCACTCACATCTTTTGAATTTGTGGGAGGAACTGTAATTACAACTTCCCATGGATTTTGTATTTCTCCCTTGCTCCTTCTGGCCAAGTTGAATTTACCCAAACTTCTCAGGGGTAGAAGCAGGAAGGTGGTTTCACCTTTGAGAGTCCCTTTTCATGCAGAGGCTTCCATGAAATCTTTATCTTCAGAGGGAGCTGCACTTTGGCATCTGTCCCTCTCACACTGAGGGTCTGTGACAACCACTGCTCTGTTTCTCAGACCAATTTGGCAAACACTGTCAGGACAAAAGTAGTTCAGAGTGCTCTGCTGGCCTCTGGAGTTTTTGCAATTTCTTAGCTTTTAAACTGATATTTTAAAAAAATTGATCAGCAATTCTCTAAAGATTTTTTAAAATTTTTGTCATTTTTTTAATTATTATTTATTTATTTTTGAGATAGTCTTTCTCTGTTGCCCAGGCTGGAGTGCAGTGGTGCGATCTTGGCTCTCCGCAACCTCCGCCTCCTGGGTTCAAGCGATTCTCCTGCCTCAGCCTCCTGAGTAGCTGGGATTACAGGCGCATGTCACCACGCCTGGCTAATTTTTGTATTTTTAGTAGAGATGGGTTTCACTAACCCCAGGCTGGCCTCAAACTCTTGACCTCTGGTGATCCACCCACCTTGGCCTCCCAAAGTGCTGGGATTACAGGCATGAGCCACCGCGCCCGGCCCTGTCATAATTTGTAAATGCTCTTCCCCAAAGAGTAGCTCTGAATAACCTGACTTACCATGAAGAAGGCATCTGGACACGTACAGTGAACACTCCTCAGGTCTTCAGCCAGGTTAACTTCTCTCTGGGAAATTAACACTGCATCCTCGCTGGGAGGCAGACTACCCACTCTGCATCAATCAAGTGTTCCGTGATCTTTGGAGGACTAGAGGTTTATAACTGTCTTGAGGCAAATAATTCTAAAAAAAAAAAACTTAGGGATAGGCAGAATTTTCATTCTGGGGTCTTTAAAATACTTTTCTACCTTGAACCAAAAGGGCTCCCTCTACATATAAATTCTACACCTGGAAAGGGGAAGCATCTGGTGGGTGACCTACCTATAGTAGACTGTCCCCCTTGGTCTCTGGCCCCCATCATTGTAGATACATGGCACATTCACACTTTATTCCTCATGAGTGAAATTTGCCTCAAGAAAGAAGGGCACTCGCACCTTGCAAAGTCAAGTTCTGTCCTTGTTTTGTTTCTTAATTGGCTACATCTGTATTTCTGTGGTTTAAGTGTTTTTATCCCTACCAAAATTCACGTTGGAAATTCATCCTCAAGGCAACAGTATTGGGAGGTGTGGCATTTCGAATGTGATGGACTCAGGAGGGCTCTGCCTTCATGAATGTGGTTAGGTGCCCTCATAAAAGGGCTTGACAGAGGGAGCTCATCCTTTTTGCCCTCCTGCCTTCTGCTAAGTGAGGACACAGCTTTCCTCCCACCAGAGGATGCAGCACCAAGACACCATCTTGGAAGCAGACAGCAGCCCTCAGCAGACACCAGACTGTCGGCACCTTGATCTTGGACTTCCCTGCCTCCAGAGCTGTGAGGAATAAATTTCTGTTGTTTATATTCATCAGTTACCCAGTCTGTGGCATTCTGTCACAGCAACACAAAATAGACAAGACATATCGAGGCTGTGTGGGAAAAAGAAGGCAGATAGGCAAGACAGTTGGCAGGGAGGAGATGGGGAATTTGATTGCTTCTGCTCTTGGTGTTCAAATGCCCCTCTCTGGATTTTGAGAAGTTAATAATTTCTCATGATTAACTTGCATTGAATTGTCTCTGTTTGGGGGAGAGGAAAAAAATTAATGAATATGGTGTCACAGTTGGTATGAGGCTGCCCATGGAAAGCTGAGCATATCTGATTTACTTACTCATTTGTTTACCCGTTTGGCCCCTATAGCTGTTGGAGCTTGCGACCCTTGATGATTATGGTAACATTAGGTACCCAAGAGAGTGAATCCAATGAGGAGATGGGAACTGTCATTTAAATAGCACAGGAAAATGAAATACTTAGCCAGGAAGACTTTGAAATGAGATGTTGCTTAAGTAGAGTACCTTAACAAGAAGACAGTCATGATAATCATTTGCAGCTACAGATTCAAGTTCAAGTAGCATTTATCAAAGACCTATCGTGCAGTAGGCATTAGACCAGGCATTCTGATTTTAAAATTTTTATTTTCATTTTTTAAAGTAGAGACGGCATCTCACTACATTGTCCAGGCTGGTCTCGAAGTCCTAGCCTTGAGATCTTCTGCCTCAGCCTCCTAAAGTGCTGGGATTACAGGCATGAGCCATTGCACCTAGCCTAGGCTAGGCATTTTAAAAGGCACAACCCAGCTGGGCACAGTGGCTCAGGTCTGTAATCCTAGCACTTTGGGAGGCCGAGGCGGGCAGACCACGAGGTCAGGAGTTCAAGATCAGCCTGGCCAATATGGTGAAACCTCGTCTCTACTAATAATACAAAAAAATTAGCTGGCCATCGTAGTGCATTCCTGTAATCCCAGCTACTCAGGAGGCTGAGGCAGGAGAATTGCTTGAACCTGGACCCAGGAGGCGGAGGTTGCAGTGAGCTGAAATCGTTCCACTGTACTCTGGGCTACAGAGCGAGACTTAATAACCCATTAAGTTCAGAACAAAAGAATTATGCCTCTTCTTTGGTGTTGAGCAGAGAAATGTGAAAACAGTAAACTATTTTAGGACTAAGGAAGGAAGGTTTTCACTAGACATTATGCCATATAGGGAAAAATATTTCAGGAATATTTCCTGGAGGCTCAAGGGCACATATTAAAGCTCGAGCTTGAATAATGCACCACTCAGTTAAGTCTTTAGCTTTCCTGAAGAATGTGGTAAGAGTATTCAACATAAGAGATTTGCATTTTCTCTATAATAGTTCATCTTGCATGTTAACTTTAAGGAATGATTGTACAACATGTTGTTTCTGTGAAACCCCGCTGTCCATGAGAAGAGGATTCTCAGCACATAGAATAAACGTGTGCCATGCAACTCTCCTAGGGAAGAAAGCACCGCGTGTCCACATAGGGAGGTATTTCTGCAGGAAAAAGCACTCTGTTTGCTTCTCTTTAATGGTGTGTATTATTTGCTATCTTTCTTTCTTTTCTTTTTTTTTTTTTTTTGAGACGGAGTCTTGCTGTGTCACCCAGGCTGGAGTGCAGTGGCGCAATCTCGGCTCACTGCAACCTCTGCCTCTGGGGTTCAACTGATTCTCCTGCCTCAGCCTTCCGAGTAGCTGGGATTGCAGGCCAGCACCATCAGGCCTGGCTAATTTTTGTATTTTTAGTATTTAGTAGAGATGAGGTTTCACCATGTTGGCCAAGATGGTCTCAAACTCCTGACCTCAAGTGATCTACCTGCCTCAGCCTCCCAAAATGCTGGGATTACAGGTGAGAACCACCACGCCCGGCCTTTCACTCTAGCTATTTGTATGTGCCTTCCATCTCATACTGAACTTTTGGCTTCGTGGGATCTAGGGCGTTATTTTACCACAGTGCCTAGCACAGTGAGTTGCCTATCACAGGCAATAATTAATACGATGTTGCATGGAGTGTAGATATGAATGCTAGATCTGGCTCTGCCTCTAAAGATGGGATAAACTCAAGTGTAGCAGATGCTTGTTCTTTTCATCTTGCCAGTGTTTGTTCTTCCTGCTCGTCAATCGTAGAATCCAAATTTGTATTGGTTATCTATTCCTTGCCCATGCAATCTATGTCCTTTGGGGAAAAACTGAACCTACTTCTGGCTCCATGGACAAATCCTGTTTGGCTTAGATCCATTGTGACATTCCATCATCCTCCTGGCCCCAGGGATTGGGTCAAAGATGGACAGGTTCCCCACTCGAAGCCAATGAAATGCAAGATGAGATGACGCTTGCTGGAGATTTCAAGGAAAGAAACTTTGTTACTCATTTGTGGATGCTACAAACAGAGATGCACTTTGCTCCCTGGATATGAATAAAGAAGACTAAGCTGGCTGGACACGGTGGCTTACGCCTGTAATCCCAGCACTTTGGGAGGCCGAGGCAGTTGGATCACCTGAGGTCAAGAGTTCAAGACCAGCCTGGCCAACATGGCAAAACCTGATCTCTACTAAAAATACAAAAATTAGCCAGACATAGTGGCTCATGCCTGTAATCTCAGCTACTCAGGAGAATGAGGTGGGAGAATTGCTTGAACCCAGGAGGAGGAGGTTGCAGTGAGCTGAGATCGTACCACTACACGCCAGCCTGGGTAACAGAGGGAGACTCTGTCTCAAAAAAAAGCCTAAGTCTATGAAAGTTGCTGGCAGTCTTCTTGTGACTACAAAGAAGCCAACCTTACGATACAGTAGGCAGCATGGAAAGCAGAGAAAGAGAAGAAAGTAAACTGGATCATTGTCGAGATTACCGAGAAACATTTATCTGGACTTCTCAGTTTTAGGAGCCAGTAACTTCCCTTTATTGTGTGAGGTAGTTGGGTTGGATTTTTGTTACTTTCAACCAGAAGAATCCTAACTAATTTAACTGGGGTATAGACAGTATGATCAATAATGACTCCTTTCAGCTTTTTTTTTTTTTTTCTTGAGAGAGTTTTGCTCTCACCCAGGCTGGAGTGCAATGGCGTGATCTTGGATCACTGCAACCTCTGCCTCCCAGATTCAAGTGATTCTCCTGCCTTACCTCCAGAATAGCTGGGACTACAGGTGCGTACCACCATGTCCAGCTAATTTTTGTATTTTTAGTAGAGATAGGGGTTTCACCGTGTTGGCCAGGCTGGTTTCGAATTTGTACCCTAAGGTGATCTGACCCCCCTTGGCCTCCTGAAGTACTGGGATTACAGGGTGAACCACCACGCTGGCCCATTTCAGCTTTTAACATTCAATGATTCTATTAAGAACTCCAGTTCAAGACCAGCCTGGGCAACACAGGGAGACCATATCTCTAAAAAAAAAAATTAAGAATTAGCTAGGCATGGTGGCACATGCCCATAGACCCAGCTAATCAGGAGATTTAGGTGGGAGAATCGCTTAAGACCAGGCAATCAAGGCTGCAGTGAGCTGTGATCATGTCTCTGCACTCCAGCCTGGGCAACAGAGAGATACCCTGTCAAAAACAAAAAACAAAAAAACAAAAAACTCCACCAAAAAGAATAATACTTCTAATACGAAATGTGAGAAGTCAGGATTAACCATGTTGCAACAATACCTACATCAAGAGAGTTGACCACATACTCAAACTTGAGACCCCAGAGAAATTCTCCAGAGCCACAGGATACATACCTTCATTCTCTCCAGCTACAAATGTCCCTCAAAGTTGCCCATTTTCCACAGGGGTCCAGGTCCATGTTTTCCCGATTGCCCTATGAGGGTCCTTAAACTCAGAAGTTCCCCTAACCAGGGAGTCTTTACAGAAAGAAAATGTATCTTCTTTCTCTTTGTATATTCAGCACTTTGAACAGTGCCTGTCACAGAGAGGGCACCTAATAAGTATGAATAAACGTTGGAGTTATGCAACAAGTATTTAACACCTGTTGTATGCCGGGTTCTGAAGAAGGTGCTGGAATACAGCAATGCACAAAGTAAAGTCACGGCTGGGAGTGGGTGGCACGAAGAGGCTTCTGGGGTTACTGGTAACATCTCACTCCATATCGCCAGGTGCTGATTCTGTGGGTGTGTTTACATTGCAAACATGCCTCAAGCCATTCTCTCATGATTTGTGCAGTCACTGAATCTTTGCTTTACTTTGGTAAAAATGTTTCTAGAAACAAAACAAGTTTTTACTCTCAGGATGTTTATACTCTAGTCAGAGGAGGCAGACAATACAAATATATACTATGTTGGGAGGTAGCAAGTGCTATGAAAATATGGGTGTAAGAAGAAAGAATGAATTCAGCGAACACTAAGATGAGACAGAACGAGTATCCTTTGCTACGTCGCCCTGAGTACCGGGTACCCATACTCCCGATCATTTATCTGAGAGAGCTCGGATCCCAGCCCACTTTCTGAAGCCAGGCTCACACCCTCCTCCATGCTGCTGCTGAACTCAACTAGGAGGTCGTTCCAGGGACGGATGTGGAAGTGCGTAGGGATGGCTGAACTTAGATTTACAACCTGACTCACAGAATAGCACCAGGAAATCTATCTTCAGCTCTGATTTTTCCACCCACTGGAAACACTCAATCAGAACTTAAGCAACCATTCTTTCTACTTGAGGATACTGAATGAGAAAGGTTTAGATTACAAAGATGGAAAAGACTATTTTCACCAAGCCCAGCAGGTAGTTTTGGAGAATCTGTTGGGGGCTCAAGCACAGTGGAGATCCAATTCTAATTAAAAGGAGCTTAGCATTTTGGTAAGTAACAAGACCCATACACGTAAAACAATTATAGAATAATATAAGAATTCTTAAAACCAGACTTGATGGGCTTACATGCTACCATTTGCCTCTCCTTTACAACATTTTCATATTCCTCATTTTATTATTTTTATGTATGTATGCATTTATTTATTTATTTTAGTGATAGAGTCTTACCGTGTTGCCCAGCCTGGTTACAAACTCCTGGCCTCAAGCAGTCCTCCTGCCTCAGTCTCCCTAGTAGCTGGATTACAGGTGCGAGTCACAGCATCCAGCTTGCAGTTTATTTATTTATTTAATTTATTTGAGACAGGAGCTTCTTACTCTGTCACTTAGGTTGGAGTGCAGTGTTGCAATCATGGCTCACTGCAGCCTCAACCTCCTGGACTCAGGTGATCCTCCCACCTCAGCCTCCTGAGTAGCTGGTACTACAGGCATGTGTTACCATGCCTGGCTAATTTTTCTATATTTTGTAGAGCTGGGGTCTCCATATGTTGCCCAGGCTGGTCTGAAACTTCTGGGCTCAAGCAATCCACCTGCCTTGACCTCCCAAAGTGCTGGGATTATAGGCATGCTACGGTGGCCTGCCTCAGCTTGCAATTGTATGTTTACACGTGTGAGAATTTGATTATTTGTCTGCGTCATTCACCATGTGCCAGGCATCATACGAGTCAGGCCCACCCATAATCTAGTTTTTGTGGTCGTGGGGCAAGAGGACAAATGGAGACTCTGGCCTGTGGCCCATTTTCCTTCACATCTCCTGCTACCCTGCCCTCTGCTTTATCCCATACCAGGAGGGGCCCTGTGCAAACTGTGTGGACCCTCCAGCTCAACCTAAGCTCTGTCCATACTTCTTGGCTAAAGGCTAAGAAACGGGTGGACCTGAGGAAGTGGCCGGTGAGACCCTGAGGTTGGCTTGGGGCCATTTGTGCAAGTAAGTGCAAGGACTGAGTTCCCAAGGCATCGTCCAGAGTGGGGAGTGGGGCTCCTGTTGCACAGCCACTTGGCCACATAAAGTTCTCACCTAGAGAGATGGGCCAGAAAGGGCCCCTAAAGCTTGACTGGATGCAAAGGCAGTACTAAGTCTAGCTGCTGAGAATACGGGAAGGAAATGTACAAACTTCTCCACTTTCATGGTGCTTACTTTCCAGTGCATGGAGCCAGACTACAAATAAGTACATGGGGCACATATAAATTATCTAACATATAGTGTGTTTAGCAATAATAAGTACTCTGGAGAAGAGGTGGGAAACAGAGCATATGATTTCAATAGTGCCGGTCAAGGAAGGTGTATTGGTTGCCTGGGGCTGCTGTGACCAAGTACCACAAACCAGTGGCTTAAACAACAGAAATTTATTGTGTCCACAGCAGTACATAATCAGGCTTTTGGCAGGTTTTCTTCTCCTGAGGGTGTGAGGGAGACTCAGTCCCCTGTCTCACCTAGCTCCTGGCAGCCTCAGGCTTTCTTTGGCTTGTAGAGGACAGGTGTCCTTCTGTGTCTTCACATGGTCTTCCCTCTGTCCGTATCTGCCTCTGTGTTGAAATCTTCCCTTCCCCTTCCCGTTCCCTGACAGAGTCTCCCTCTGTTGCCCAGGCTGGAGTGCAGTGGCACAATCTAGGTTTACTGCAAACTCTGCCACCTCCCAGGTTCAAGCAGTTCTCATGCTTCAGCCTCCCAAGTAGCTGGGACTACAGGCATGCACACCACACCTAGCTAATTTTTTTTTTTTTTTTTTGCAGAGATGGGGTTTTGTCATGTTGCCCAGGCTGGTCTCAAACTCCAGAGCTCAGGCGATCTGCCCACCTTGGCCTCTAAAGTGCTGGGATTACAGGTGTAAGTCACCGCACCTGGCCCAAATTTCCCATCCTGTAACTGGTTCTGTAAAGATACCAGTCATATTGGATTAGAGTTTACCCTAATGACTTCATCTTAGCATGATGACCTGCAAAGACCCCATCTCCAAATAAGGTCACTTTCACAGGTACTGGGAGTGAGATGGTTTGGCTTTGTGTCTCTGCCCAAATCTCGTGTCCAGGTGGAGGAGGGGCCTGGTGGGAGGTGATTGGATCATGGGGGCCGATTTCCCTTACGCTATTCTCGTGATAGTGAGTTCTCATGAGATCTGACGTCTTAAAAGTGTGTGGCACTTTCCCTTTGCTCTTTCTTGTTGCCATGAGAAGACATGCTCGCTTCCCCCTTCGCCTTCCGCCATGATTGAAAGTTTCCTGAGGCCTCCTAGTCATGCTTCCTGTACAGCCTGCAGAACTGTGAGTCAATGAAATCTGTTTTCTTCATAAACTATCCAGTCTCAGGTAGTTCTTTCAGCAGTATGAGAACAGACTTATACAGTAAGTTAGAAACTCAAAGTATCTTTCCAAGTGGACATAATGCAACCCATCATGGAAGGCGTCACTGTGAAGATGACATTTGAGCAGAAGCCTGAGGCGCAGGAATGGAGCTGAGCCGAGCCGCGATCTGCGGGAAGGGCACTGCAGTGGAGGAAAACAGCAAGCACAGAGACCCTGCTGGCCCCTCCAGAATGTTTCAGTGAGGTAGGAGAGTGGCGTAGCTGAGTGTGGTGGCGCACATCTGCAGCCTCAGCTATTTGGGAGGCTGAGAATCGAGGGGATCGCCTGAGCCCAGGAGTTCAAGACAAGCCTGGGCAACATAATAAGACCTTGTCTCTTAAAAAAAAAAAAAGTGGCCTGAAGGTCAAAGACAGGGAATCTGCAGCAGGATGATGCACTAAGCTCAGAAACCACTTCCCTCTCAAGCATTTTATTTTATTTTACTTATTATTATTATTATGTTTTGAGACATAGTCTTGCTCTGTTGCCCAGGCTGGAGTGCAGTGGCACGATCTTAGCTCACAGCAACCTCTGCCTCCTGGACTCAAGCAATTCTTCTGCCTCAGACTCCTAAGTAGCTGGGATTACAGGTATCCACCACCACGCCTGGCTAATTTTTGTATTTTTAGTAGAGATGGGGTTTCACCATGTTCACCAGGCTGGTCTCCAACTCCTGACCTCAGGTGACCCACCCACTTTGGCCTCCCAAAGTGCTGGGATTACAGGCGCGAGCTACCACGCCCATCCTCAAGCATTTTAAATTGTGTTTATTCTTCATGTCCTCCATAACATCATGATCCATCCATGTAAAATACCAATTCCTGAGAACACCACAGAACAAGGTCATGAAAAGCAGGAGCTGAGTTTCCTACCTCCTTCTGTCCTCATAGTGGACAGTTGTTGTTGTCATTTTAAGACAGGGTCCTGCCCTGTCGCCCAGGCTGCAGTGCAGTGGCACAAACGCAGCTCACTGCAGCCTTGAACTCCCTGACTCAAGCAATCCTCCCACCTCAGCCTCTCGAGTAGTGGGACTACAGGTGCGCACCACCAGGCCCAGCTAATTTTTTAACATTTTTTTAGAGATGGGATCTCGCCTTGTTGCCCAAGCTGGTCTTGAAATCCTGGCATCAAGTGATCCTCCAACTCAAAAGACCTCATAAAGTGCTGAGATTGCAGGCATGAGCCAGGGGCTCAGCCCACCAGTAATGTTTGTGGCCGATGCTGAAGGTATATTTGCCACCATCCTCCATCTCCACTTTAGGAAATGGCTTGTACCTACAAGCACAAAAAAAGCTCATGGAACAAAAGGGAATTTGGCTGGAGGCAGGTCACATAACAAAGACAGGGGAGTCGGGTTTATCACTAAGAAGTGCCTGTGGAATTTTGTTTTGCCATCTGTGGCTATGATCCTATCGCAATCAGCCCCAGTAATGTAACTGTCAGCTAACTGAAAAAGGTTATTGGTAGTTTTAATGGGATTTTTTTTAGTTTAAAAAGCTCTATCTGCTAATGAAAATAAGAGAAGTAAAAAAGAATACAGAATGAGGCCAGGTGTGATGGCTCTCACCTGTATTCCCAAGCACTTTGGGAGGCCGAGGCGGGCGGATCACTGGAGGTCAGGAGTTCGTGACCAGCCTGGCCAACATGGTGAAACCTTGTCTCTACTAAAAATACAAAAATTAGCTGGGCATGGTGGCGGGTGCCTGTAATCCCAGCTACTTAAGAGGCTGAGGCAGGAGAATTGCCTGAACCTGAGAGGCTGAGGTTGCAGTGAGCCGAGATGGCGCCACTGCACTGCAGCCTGAGTGACAGATCAAGACTCCATTTCAAAAGAAAAAAAAAAGAATACAGGATGAATTTCAATAATTAAAATTTGGATGAAAGGGTCTTCCTCTAATGGAAACCTGGCAGCAACTGATCTACTTCAGCATTATGAAAGGATCAGTGTGGCCTCAAGAGTTCTCTGTGATTTCTCATGTTCATTCCCCTCAGGAGACAAATAAGCAGTTCTTTGGAGTTCTGCGGAATCATCCCTGACCTTCTGCCTCCGTTTATCTCCGTGCTGGAGTACTCTCTGCGCTGTCAGCCATCACCGCTACCCCAAACCCCCCCCCATCCCTCCATCCTGCCCTGGCCTCAGAGAACAATCATTTTCCAACAGGCTTTGTTCCCGCCACATTCAAAATGATTCAGAGTAGCAACTGACCATGTACATTTATGCAGCCAACAAACATATGAAAAAAAGCTCATCATTGGTCATTAGAGAAATGCAAATCAAAACCACATTGAGATACCGTCTCATGCCAGTTAGAATGGTGATCATCAAGAAATCAGGAGACAACAGATGCTGGAGAGGATGTGGAGAAATAGGAATGCTTTTAAACTGTTGGTGGGAGTGTAAATTAGTTTACCATTGTGCAAGACAGTGTGGCAATTCCTCAAGGATCTAGAACTAGAAATACCATTTGACCTGGCAATCCCATTACTGGATATATACCCGAAGGATTATAAAACATTCAGTTATAAAGACACATGCACACATATGTTTATTGTGGCACTGTTTACAATAGCAAAGACTTGGAACCGACCCAAATTTCCATCAATGATAGACTGGATAAAGAAAATGTGGCACATATACACCATGGAATACTATGCAGCCATAAAAAAAGGATGAGTACATGTCCTTTGCAGGGACGTGGATGAAGCTGGAAACCATCATTCTCAGCAAACTGACACAAGAACAGAAAACCAAACACTGCATGTTCTCACTCATAAGTGGGTGTCGAATAATGAGAACACGTGGACACAGGGAGGGGAACATCACACACTGGGGCCTGGGGTATGGGAGACTAGGGGAGGGATAGCAGAGGGTGGGGGCAGTGAGAAGGGCTAGCATTAGGAGAAATGCCTAATGTAGATGATGGGGGGATGGATGCAGTAAACCACCAAGGCACGTGTATACCTATGTAACAATCCTGTGCATGTACCCCAGAACTTAAAGTATAATAATAAAAAGAAATATGAAATTTACCAAATATTACCTGATTTGAATTATTTCACACAGTCTTCAATTTCACTTCCAATGATTTGCGCGTCAGTTTAAGTTGTTTTTTCACTCCAGCTTGTGTCCAATATTGCTCTTCCATTATTTTTAACTTTTCTGTACCTTTTTCATACTTTTCAGGCTTTCTTTTTTCTTCTTGTTGTAAGATAAATCTGTGTTAAATATACTTAAAATCCTTCAAAAACACTCATATGCCTGTTTATTATCCTAATAAAGTGCCCATGTTCCTGGAAAAAAAAACAAAAACAAAACCTGACTGTGTGTAAGAAGCAAGGTCCTACCAGCAGGCAATGTTCCCATGAAACAAACATGCACATGTACCTCCTGAATCTAAAATAAAATGTAACAGAAATTTTGAAAGCAGCAGCAAAACCCCTTCGTTCCATTCCATTCACCTTCCTTTCACACTCCACGCCTCACTCTTAGCTGGAGGGGCCCGGCTGCTTTCCCTCCTGACTCCTCCAGTTCTGCCTGACTTGGCCAGGCTTGTCGTGAGACTCAGCCCTTTGTTCCCGCCCTCCCTGAGGCTCTGGGCGTCCTTGCTCGCTGCCCCCCTGCCTGCAACAGTTTCTTCCTTGTCTGTCCGAGGCTGTTCCATATCCAAATCCTTGTGTAAGACTCTGGCCCCCCACAGCTATTTTCTGGTGACATGCCTCTTGGCTTCTCCCATGGGACAGGATGCATAGAAACAGACTTGAAGAACAGCAAAGAGAGAAAAGCCAGAAACACCAGCCCACTTCAGAGCCAGGCAGCTTCTCGGGGTTTCACTGGAGAAGCGTTTGCTACAGTTTCCTTTCTTTCTTTCTTTCTTTTTTTTTTTTAATGAGTCTTGCTCTGTCACCCAGGCTGGAGGGCAATGGTGGATCTTGGCTCACTGCAACCTCCACCTCCTGGGTTCAAGTGATTCCCCTGCCTCAGCTTCCTGAGTAGCTGGGACTATGGGTATGTCCCACTATACCTGGCTAATTTTATATTTTTGGTAGAGCCATGGTTTGTTTCACCATGTTGGTCAGGCTGCTCTGGAACTCCTGACCTCAAATGATCTGCTCACTTCGGCCTCCCAAAGTGCTGCGATTACAGGCCTGCGCCACCATATCCAGCCTACAGCTTCCTTTCTAGAGCTCCATTCTCTCCTCCGAAATAAAGGAGCTTGGTGGTAAGAAACGGGCCACCCTAGGCCTGGTTGGTTGTTGCAGCAGGAATCACTGGATGATAAAGGGAGAAGGATGAACAAAAGGCCTTGTGTGTGCCGGGCGAAGTCTCCTGGGAAGGAGACGCACCCAAATATGCTTAAAGTGCTCAGAAACCAATGTGCGGTGAGCCCTGCACGTTCGTATTCCTTGTATAGTTTTCTCTCTCACCACAAAACCCACTGTGGAGTAAGTTTTATTTTCCTCATTCTATAGATGCAAAAACAGATTTTCAAGGCTAAGTCCCTAGCCTGGTGACAGTGTTAGTAAGAAGTAGAACCTGGACTGAATTCAGTTCTGAGTCCAGAGTCTGTGCTCTTTTATTTCCTTTTACTTAAAAATAAATGGTGGTGTTGTTCCAAATATCTAAGTAATACATGTTCTTTACAAAAAATGTAGAAATGACAGCAGAAAATAGAAGAGCCACCTAGGCTGGGCACGGTGGCTCACGCCTATAATCCCAGCACTTTGGGAGGCTGAGGCAGGTGGATCACAAGGTCAGGAGATTGAGACCATCCTGGCTAACATGGTGAAACCCTGTCTCTACTAAAAAATACAAAAAATCAGCCAGGCATGGTAGAACGTGCCTATAGTCCCAGCTACTCGGGAGTCTAAGGCAGGAGAATCTCTTGAACCCAGGAGACAGAGGTTGCAGTGAACTGAGATTGTGCCACTGCACTCCAGCCTGGGCGACAGAGTGAGACTCCATCTCAAAAAAATAAATAAAAGCCACCTATAATTCCACCATCTAGAAATAGCGACCATTAACATTTTAGTACAGTTGTCCTCATTCTCTGCAGGGGATTGATTCCAGAACCCCCATGGATACCAAAATCCAGATGCTGAAGTCCCTCATATAAATTGGTGCAGTATTTCCATATAAACTATATACATCTTCCTGTATCCTTTAAATCATCTCTAGATTATTCCTGTTATCTAATACAATGTAAATACCATGTAAATATTGCTATACTGTATTATTTAGGATATCATGACAGGTAAAAAAAATCTGTCCATGTTCAGTACAAACACAATTATTTTTCTAAATATTTTCAGTCTGAGGTTCGTTGAATCCATGAATGCATATGATCTCCTTTTTATTGTTGCTTTGGTTATTTGTTTTTATTTTTATTTATCTATTTATTTATTTGAGACAGAGTCTCACTCTGTCGCCCAGGCTGTAGTGCAGTGGTGTGATCTCAGCTCACCACAACCTCCGCCTCCTGGGCTCAAGCTATCCTCCCACCTCAGCCTCCCAAGTTGCTGGAACTACAGGTGCGTGCCACCATACCCGGCTAATTTTTGTATTTTTTGGCAGAGACAGAGTTTAGCCCTGTTGCCTGCCTGTTCTCAAAATCCTGGGCTCAAGTGATAGAAAAGCCACCCAGGCTGGGCACGGTGGCTCACACCTGTAATCCCAGCACTTTGGGAGGCTGAGGCAGGTGGATCACGAGGTCAGGAGATTGAGACCATCCTGGCTAACATGGTGAAGCCTGCCTTGGGCTCCCTAAGTGCTGGGATTACAGGCATGAGCCACCGTGGCCCAGACTGTTTGTTGTAAATAGTTTTATTTTTTAGAGCAGCTTTAGGTTCACTGCAAATTGAGAGGAAGCTGCTGAGAATTCTCATACATCCATCCCCCCTATACATACATAGCTTCCCCCATTATCAACATTCCCAAACCAGTGTTGAAAAGGAGTGGTGAGATACTCTTTCCTTGTTCCTGATCTTAGTAGGAAAGCTTTTAATTTCTCATCATTAAATATGATATTAGCTGTAGAGTTTTTATACATATCTATTATCAAGTTGAGAAAGTTCCCTCCCTATTTTTTGTTTGCTGAAAGTTTTTAATCATGAATGGGTGTTGGATTTTGTCAATGAACTTACATTGACACGTCATATCACTAAAAGTCCATAGCTGCATTAGGGTTTACTCCTGGTGTTGTGCATTTTATAGATTTGCACAAAAGTATAATGACACGTATTCCACTATCATGGTAACAAGCCAAGAAGTTTCCTAAATTCTCTATGCTCCATCTGTTCAGCCTTTCCTCCTCCCTGACTCCTGGCAGCCACTGAACTTTTTACTGTCCCCATAGATTTGCCTTTTTCAAATGTCATATAGTTGGAATCATATAGTATGTAGCGTTTTCAGACTGGCTTCTGAAATGGATTTCAGTTTCCTCCATGTCTTTTCATAGCTTGATAGCCCATTTCTTTTTAGCACTGAATAATATTCCATTGTCTGGATGCATCACAATTTATTTATCCATTTACCTATTGAAGGACAACTTGGCTGCCTCCAAGGTTTAGCAATTATGAGTAAAGCTGCTATGAACATACATGTACAGGTTTTTGGATGGACATAAATTTTCAACTCATTTGGGTAAATACCAAGGAGTGCAATTCCTGAATGGCATGGTAAGAGTATGTCTAGTTTTGTGAGGGACTGCCACAATGTCTTCCAAAGTGGCTGGACCATTTTGCATTCCCTCCAGCAATGAATGACAGTTCCTAGTGTCCCACATCCTCACCAGCATTTAGAGTTGTCAGTGTTCTGGATTTTGGCCATTCTAACAGGTGTGTAGTAGTATCTGATTGCTGTTCTAATTTACTTTCTCCTGGTGACATATGGTGTGGAGCATATTTTCATATGCTTATTTTCCATCTGTATAGCTCAGTGAGGTGTCTGTTAAGGTCTTTGGCCCATTTTTTAAATTGGGTTGTTTTCTTATTGTTCAGTTTAAAGAGTTTTTTGTATATTTTCGATAACAGTCCTTCATCATATATGCCTTTTGCAAATCTTTTCTCCCAGTCTGTGGCTTTTCTTCTCAATCTCTTGACAGTGGCTTTCACAGAGCAGAAATTGTTAATTTTAATGATATTCAACATATCAATTCTTTCTTTTATGGATCATATGTTTGATGTTTTGTCTAAAAAGCCATTGCCAAACCCAAGGTCATATAGATTTTTCCCCTCTTGCCTTCTAGGAGTTTTATAGTTTTTGTGTTTTATATTTATGTCTATGATCCATTTTGAGTTCATTGTTGCAAAGGATGTATGGTCTATGTTTAGATTCATTTTTTTTTTTTTTTTGCATGTGAATGTTCAGTTGGTCCAGCACCATTTATTGAAAGGACTATCTTTGTTTCTTTGTCAAAGATCAGTTGATCATAGTTACGTTAGTAGATTTATGGTCCCTCTATTCTGCTTCATTGGTCTGTTTGTCTATTTTTCAGCAATACCACGCAGCCTTGATTATGTTATCTTTATAGTAAGTGTTGAAATTGGGTAGTATCAGTGTCTAAATTTGTTCTTCTTCATCAGTATTATGTTGGCTATTCTGGGTCTTTTCCGTCTCCATATATACTTTAGAATCAGTTTGTCAATATCCACAAAATAACCTGCTGGGATTTTTACAGGGATTGCATTCAATCTATGGATCAAGTTGGGAAGCACTGACACCTTGGCAATATTGAGTCTTTCTATCAGAGTTCTGTGGATATATATGTATATAGAGAGAGTCTTTCTGTATATATATATAGAGAGAGAGAGAGAAAAAGAGTCTTTCTGTGTATATATACATATATATGGCAAATATATATATAAATGTATTACATATATCATATTTATGTATAATATATATTATATATCTTTTGTTAGATTTTTACCTGAATATAAATATGGTGCTAATGTAAATGGAGTAATCTTTTCTTTTTATTTCTTTTTATTTATTATTTTTCCTTCTTTCTCTTAATGGCAAAGAACCCAACAGAATGGAGTTATCTTTCTAATTTCAAATTCCACTTGTTCATTGCTGTTATATAGGAAAGTGGTTTACTTTTGTATATTGATGTTGTATCCTTCAACCTTGCTGTAGTTACTTATTAATTCCATGAGTTTCTTTGTCAATTCTTTTGGATTTTCTACATCAGTGATCTTATCATCTGCAAACAAAAACGATTTTCTTTCTTTTCAATCCGTATACCTTTTATTTCCCTTTCTTGTCTTATGGCATTACTAGTACTTCCAGTACAATATTGAAAAGGAGTGGTGAGATATTCTTTCCTTGTTCCTGATCTTAGTAGGAAAGCATTTAGTTTCTCATCATTAAATATGATATTAGCTGTAGAGTTTTTATACATATCCATTATCAAGTTGAGAAAGTTCCCTCTCTATTCTTTGTTGGCTGAAAGTTTTTATCATGAATGGGTGTTGGATTTTGTCAAATGCTTTTTTCTGTATCTATTGATATGATTATGTGATTTGCTTCTTCAGCCTGTTAATGTGATGGATTATATTCACTGATTTTTAAATGTTGAACCAGCCTTGCATACCTGGGATAAATCCCACTTAGTCATAGCATATAATTCTTTTTATACATTGTTAGATTCAATTTGCTAATATTTTGCTGAGGATTTTTACATCTACATTCATGAGGGATATTAGTTAATAGTTTTCTTTCTGGTTTTGGTAAGAGGGGAATGCTGACTTTGTATAATGAGTTCGGAAGCATTCCTTAATTCCTTAGGGTTTTATCTTCTGGATGAGGTTGTAGAGAACTGGTATAATTTCTCCCTTAAATATTTGGTAGAATTAGAATTCACCAGTGGACCCATTTGGGCCAGGTAATTTCTGTTTTGGAAGGTTTTTAGTTATAGACTTAATTTATTTAATAATTTTAAACCTGTTCAAATTGTCTATTTCTTTTTGTGTAAGTTTTGGCAGATTGTGAATTTCAAGGAATTGGTTCATTTCAACTATGTTATCAAATTTGTGGGCATAGAGTTGATCATTGTATTCCTTTGTTATACTTTTAATGTCTGTGGGATCTCTAGTGATGTCCTGTCTTTCACTGCTGACATTAGTGACTTGTATCTTTTTTTCTCTTTGATTTAAGCCTAGTTAGAGGCATATCAATTTTACCAACTGTGTCAAAGAATCAGCTTTTGGTTTTGTTGATTTTCTCTATCAGTTTCCTGGATTTCTGCTCCAATTTTTCTTTACTCTGCTTACTTTGTATTTAATTTCCACTTTTTTTTTCTAATTTTGTAAGGTGAAAGCTTAGATTATTTTTAATCTTTCTTCTTTTTTAATACATGCATTTAATGTGATAATATTTCCTCTGATAACTGATTTTCCTGTATCTTACATACTTTAATAAGCTGTATTTTCATTTTCACTTAGTTCAAAATATTTTAAAATTTCTCTTGAGATATCTTTTTTGAACTATGTGTTATTTAGAGGAGTGCTGCTTAATCTTAAAGTGTTTTTGGATTTTTTAGCTATATTTATGTTGTTAGTTTCTGTTTTAATTCCATTGTGGTCTGAGAGCTGTGTATGATTTCTATTCTTTTAAATTTTTAAGGTGAGTTTTGTGACTTAGAATGTAATCTGTCTTGCTGAATGGTTCACATGAACTTGAGAAGAATGCGTATTCTGCTGTCTGTCAATGTCAATTATATTCAGTTGATTGATGGTGCTGTTGACTTCAACTGGGCCTTTACTAATTTCATGTTTGCTGGGTCTGTTCCTTTCTAATAGAGGAGTTTTGAAGTCTCCAACTATAATAGTGAAGGTATCTATTTCTCATTTCAGTTCTACCAGTTTTGCTTCATTTTGACACTGTTGTTAGGTACATACAATTAAAGATTGCTATTTCTTCTAAGTTACCTCTTAAGTCTATGTTATGTTGTACAATTTTACGCTCTCCTTTTTTTCTCACTAAAAACATGATTTTTAATAGGCACAGGCTGTTTTCACTCTACAAGTCCAGTATTTCTTAATCAACTTGATTCAGACTGATTTGTGATGATTCGAGTTACCACTGCAGGAAGATGCCATTTGTGTGCTCTGGGGAGTGATAGGATGGGCCCCAGGACATCGGGGAGAGAACAGGTTGTGAAGGAGCCCTAGACATGTGGCAGCTGTCATCACAAAGATAACAGAAAAACAAGTGGCAGCTTCAGCTGGGATTGGGCGAGAGAGCAGGTTGGCACAAGCAGACTGGACCAGCAATGCTTCTTCCATTGGAACACCTGATTCTTGTTTCAAAAAATTAGGACCAGGAATCCAAGATGAAAGGAAGTTTGAGTGCTTCTTAAGAGATGAGCTAAGGACCTGGGCAAAAGGCGATCCCAGGTTCAGAGTCCACTTGGACCAGACACCCAGGCTGAGCATCCACACGTCTGACCAATGGGACTTCCAGCCTCTATTCTGAAACTCAGAGACTTGATTTCTCTGTGCTTTAACTTTCTCACCTGCCAGCCTGGAGTATGTATATAACTTCATGTGTCCTGAGCTGCTGAACCACAGTTTGAAAGTGAGTCATGGTAAATGCTTGATATGTAAACCTTCTTTAGTAAGTGCTTCTGGAAATCGCTTCAATTACTGCCCTACTCTGTTTGCCTGGCTGTGGGCCAAGCTTTCCCCTCTCTTTGGGAAACCTGGCTTTGATTGGCCTTGTCTCTGTTTAGAATGGAAAAGCAAAAAGGGACTCTGGTATGGTTTGGCTCTGTGTCCCCACCCAAATCTCATCTTGAATTGTAATCCCCATGTGTTGAGGGAGGGACTTAGGAGGAGGTGATTGGATCATGGGGCTGGTTTCCCCCATGCTGTTCTGCTGATAGTGAGGAAGTTCTCACGAGAGCTGATGGTTTAAAAGTGGCATTTTCCCCTATGTGCTCTCTCTCCTGCTGCCATGTAAGACGTGCCTTACTTCCCCTTCACCTTCCACCTTGATGGTAAGTTTCCTGAGGCCTCCCCAGCCATGTGGAACTGTGAGCCAATTAATCCTGATATGGTTTGGCTGTGTCCTCACCCAAATCTGAACTTGAATTGTAGCTCCCAGAATTCCCATGTGTTATGGGAGGAACCCAGGGGTGGTAATTGAATCATGGGGCCCAGTGTTTCCCATGCTATTCTCATAGTAGTGAATAAGTCTAACAAGATCTGATGAGTTTATCAGGGGTTTCTACTTTTGCTTCTTCCTCATTTTTCTCTGGCAGCTGCCAAGTAAGAAATACCTTTTGCCTCCTGCCATGATTCTGACGCCTCCCCAGCCCTGTGGAACTGTTAGTCCGATTAAACCTCTTTTTGTTCTCAGTTTCAGGTATGTCTTCATCAGCACATGAAAACGAACTAATACACCCCCTTTCTTTATAAATTACCCAGTCTCATGTAATATCTTTATAGCAGTGTGAGAAAGGACTAATACAGGCTCTAAAGAAAGGATCAATCATCTTTAAATAAGAGGTTGGGTAGGCCAGGCACAATGGCTCACGCCTGTAATCCCAGCACTTTGAGAGGTTGAGGTGGGCGGATCACCTGAGGTCAGGAGTTTCAGACCAGCCTAACATGGTGAAACCCTCTCTCTACTAAAAATACAAAAAATTAGCCGGGCATGGTGGCAGGTGCCTGTAATCCCAGCTAGTCGGGTGGCTGAGGCAGGAGAATTGGTTGAACCGGGAAGGTGGATGTTGCAGTGAGCTGAGATCACGCCACTGCGCTCCAGTCTGGGCAACACAGGGAGACTCTTTCTTAAAAAAAAAAAAAAAAAGAGGTTGAGTGAGGGGTGGAATTAATGGTAACGCTCTTGATGCTGCTGAATCAACTGGGTTTCAGACTATTCTTCAGTCCCAAGATCTCCAAGTCCTGCTCACAGTGCGGTCCTGCTTTGGGTTTCAGGGCCTCCAGCCTCCTTACACAATAGTACCCCTGAGCACGCTTTCAGCGTCGACAAACTCATTGGCTCCAAAGGCAAGGATGGGTCTTATCTTGCCCTCTGATTGGAGCTGTGGCATCTTTTGTGGACTAAAATTTCTCTTGAGATATCTGTTTTCTCTGGAATACAGCTGCTGCTTTTCCATAATCAGTTAGTAGAGAATTCCCTGTGACTGCAGTAGGATCCTCCAAAAAGCATGGCCTTGAAGCAAGGAGACACTGGTGTCATAGAATTCAGAGGAGGACTTTTTCAGCACAAACGTATGAAGCATCGACCTTTGAATCAATATGTGACTAAGTGCAGTGGAGGGACCAGTGAGAGCAAGGGAGGAGAAACAGGAGTACAGCGATGTGGCCAGGATGCAGAGGCAGATACCCCTCGGTTCCTCCCTGCTTTGTTACCATCCAGACTTGTGTTCATTGTTTACTCAGAGCTTCTGTCTCTCCAGCACAGATTCCCAGCATGGCCTCTCAGGGAGGGGTTGCTTACTCAGCAACTGTTTATTGAGCAGCTACTATGAAGAATGAGCCTCTGTAAAGCAGAGCCGTATGTTCATCTTGTACCTAAGATGCCTAGCACTGTATCTGGCATGTCTTAAACATGAAACCAATGCTTATGGAATGAGTAAATAAATGCATGGGTGGGAAAAAAATAAATGAATGAAGAGGAAGAACTGAATCAATATAGAAGCACTAAGCTTTGAAAATCTTGGAAGAGTTGAGGTCACGATGAAGTTTTAGGTTTTTGTTTTTTATTTTACTTACTTATCTTGAGATGGAGTCTCGCTCTATTGCCCAGACTGCAGTGCAGGGCGTGATCTCGGTTCACTGCAGCCTCTGGCTCCGAGGTTCGAGCAATCCTCCTGTCTCAGCCTCCCAAGTAGCTGGGACTACAAGGCTGTGTCACCATATCTGGCTAAGTTTTATGTTTTTAATAGAGACAGGGTTCCACTACATTGGCCAGGCTGATCTCAGAACTCCTGACCTCAGGTTATCTGCCCTCCTTGGCCTTCCATAGTGCTGGGATTACAGGCATGAGCCACCACACCCGGCCTGTTTTTTATTTTTTGAGACAGGGCCTCATGTTGCCCAGGATCACGCCAGAAGTGGTGTGATCACGGCTCACTGCAGCATTGGGCTCAATGATCCTCATGTTTCAGCCTCCCGAGTAGCTAAGACTACAGGCACGTGCCACCACACTCAGATAATTTTTTTATTTTTTGTAGAGACAAGGTCTTGCTTTGTTACCCAGTCTGGTCTCAAAGTCTTGGCTCCAAGCAACTCTCCCACCTCGGCCTCCTAAAGTGCTAGGATTACAGGCATGAGCCACTGTACCCGCGCAAGTTTTGATGTCTCTAGTAGTCACTAGCACATCCATAGAAGTAAATGGGAATAAAATACACAGGAGAGAGACACAAGGTCACTAGGAAGTGATGAAAGTGCAGACGTTAACCAGTCTCATTGTGTAAGGAGCAGTGTGGCCCAAGGAGACCAATTTTGTTAACGCCCTTAACAATTAGTTTCCTAGTTAATAATTGACACATCATAACAAAGAAAGCGGAAAACTCATAAGTCAGTTATTTCATCATTTTGGATTCTCCTATATGTCTGGGTTCTAGTAATAGTCACCAGGTGAAACCTGAAAACATTAGCAAGGGAAGGCACATTTTTAACCTTCTGGTATAGTTAACTAAAATTCAAATAAATTTAAATGCAATCTCCTTACTTACCTGAAGAGTAATGAGGGCTGTCAAGAAGATGCACTAGGCCGGGTGTGGTGGCTCACACCTGTAATCCCAGGACTTTGGGAGGAAGAGATGGGTGAGATGGGTGGATCACTTGAGGCCAGGAGTTCAAGACCAGCGTGGCCAACATGGTGAAACCCCATCTCTACAAACACACACACACACACACACACACACACACACACACACAAATTAGCTAGGCATAGTGGCAGGTACCTGTAATCCCAGCTACTTAGGAGGCTGAGGCAGGAGAATCACTTGAACCTGGAAGGCAGAGGTTGTAGTGAGCTGAGATTGAACCACTGCACTCCAGCCTGGGTGACAGGGCAAGACTCCATCTGAAAAACAAAAACAAAAACAAACAGTGTATTGACTGCCCTAAAAATCTGGGTGCTCTAAACAGATCCTCAAAGTTTAGGATGTGAGCCCCTCAGGACAGTGCTGCCATGGAACAGAGTCACCCCACACATAACTGCAGAGCCCACTTTAACAAGTAAAGCTCTAGGGATTTTTGCATCACCATTTCCTCTTAAAATACAACAGAAAAATCCATTTAGCTAGGATTCTGGAGCTCTGCCAGCTCTTCCTGCCCTATCTGACTGTAAAATGCAACCAGGGATCATAAATAATAGACTCTAGTCCAAAAATACGTTTGGGGGATCCTGTCCGATAGAATCACTGACGTCAATGACTTCTACATGGCCTCTGATATTTAGTTCAAACAATAAGAAGAGAGATCACAATTCCCAGTGTTGGTTCCACTAAGCAGAGCTGAGTGACGGAAAGGCACCCCACCAGAGGCTCTGCACAGCCTAGGTAGCATTGGTGTTTGGTTATCTTTTGCTGTGTAATCAATGGCCCAGAACCTAGTGGGTTAAATCAACAACATTGTAGCTCATGACTTTGTGAGTCAAGAATTCCAGAGTTCAACTGGATCATTTTTCTGCTGTGCCTGGTATCAGCTGAGGTCAGGCAGTGGTGGTCAACAGCCAACTGCCTCCTCCACAGCATCCAGCCTGGCTCCACTCACATCTCTACGGCCTCAGTGGGGCTGGTTGGAACCACCGTCCAGAGCATGTTCCCAAGGCCTCTATGCCACAGCAGTCTCAGGGTAGTCTAGGTGGCTTAGACTGGTGGCCTGGGGCTCCCAGAAAAGGCATTGTAAGAGACCTCGGTGGAAGCTGCAAAGTTTCTTTATGCCCTCACCTCTGAGGCTCTAGAATGCCACTTCTGTAGCATTTGACTGGTCTAGCAAGTCGCTAAGAACAGCCCAGCTCCAACATCAGGAGCGTCAGTTACCACTTCTCAATGAGAAGCAGTATGAAACTGTGGCCATCATTAGCCTGAAACATTGCAGAGCAGAAGGAGTTTTACTTAGAAGTGGACCACCTGCACACGCATCCTTTCTCTTCTCCAGCTCCTCCTTCCACAGCACGAAGGAGACAAGAGAGATGCCAGGCAGGTCTTGAACACATCCTCCCAAGCCCTCTTAGAGACTGGGGGATGCTGCAAATATCCCTGGAGACCTGGAGACCCAGGGCCTTCTGGGAACAGCTTTCTCCGATCTGTCCCCTTAAGCTTCTAGTCTATCTCTTCTGCAACCTTTTACACCCTTGGAGGTCTTAAAAACTGGGCCTGCTCTTCCTTCAGCAACAAATTAGGCTTGGACCTGGCACACCTTACCAACATCAAGTGCGTGTGCAAGTTCAAAAACTTTTTTCTTTGCTTTTTTTTTTTGAGATGGAGTTTTACTCTTATTGCCTGAGTTTTGCTCAGGCTGGAGTGCAATGGCACAATCTCAGCTCACCACAACCTCCGCCTCCCGGGTTCAAGTGATTCTCCTGCCTCAGGCTCCCAAGTAGCTGGGATTACAGGCATGTGCCACCACGCCCAGCTAATTTTGTATTTTTAGTAGAGATGGGGTTTCTCCATGTTGGTCAGGCTGGTCACCCACCTCAGCCTCCCAAAGTGCTGGGATTACAGGTGTGACCACCATGCCCGGCCTCTTTTTTTTTCCCCATGGGCTCTGTCACCCAACTGGAGTGCAGTGGCACCATCATAGCTCCCTGCTGCCTTGACTGGCTGGGCTCAAGTGATGCTCCTGCCTAAGCCTCTTGGGTAGCTGAGACTACAAGTGTGCCCCACTATGTGCAGCTAATTAAAAAAATGTTGTGTGTGTGTGGTGATGAGGTTTCATCGTGTCGCACAGGCTGGTCTCAAATTCCTGGGCTCAAGGGATCCTCCTGCCTTGGCCTCCCAAAGTGCTGGGATTACAGGTGTGAGCCACTGCTCCTGGCCCAGAAACTTTTCTGTTTTTCTGATTACTAAACACTGAAGCAAGATCATGGGTGTAGACAATCTGTTTGGTCCACAACCAACATTTATTAACCCCAAGCATAGGGCAGCACAGAGCTGGATGCTGGCAGTACAAAGGAGAAGGAAGAAACACACAGTCAGCTCCCATACACTACATGGCTCACAGGTAACAATAATAGTGCAATAGGTAACAACAATAGCGCAGGGCTACCTAACCTCATTTACAGATAAGGAATCAGTCTCAGAGAGGTTAGTTAATTTGCCTAAAGGCACACAGCGAGGAGGTGGCAAATCTGGGCTTAGGACCCAGGTCAGGCCACGCAACTCCCTCTCAGAGATAAAAATCCTCTCATGAAAAGGAAGCAAGATGCATTTCTGGGTATTTTTAGAGAGGTTTACTGAGGGTGCTGGTTTTCTCCTACCCATCTAGATCACTAACAGTAGAAAACTCAGGATCACTTAGAAGGGACCTGATACCACACACACAAGCCCAGCTTTTCCAGTTAAACTACAACTTCTGCAGGCCCACATTGTCTTATTTGGTGCTCTCAAAAAGTATTCATCCCCTCAAGATCGGTCTGGCAATATATGAAAAGAGCTATAAAATTGTTCCTATCCTTTGACCCAGTCATCTTGCTTTTGGAGTATACCCCAAGGAAACATGCAGAAGAGAAAAGAAAGCAAACAGCACAGAGATGTTTTTGGTAACACCGCTGGTAACACTGGAAACATGCGACATGACCCAATGCCCAAATCTGGGAAAAGGTTATGCAAACGATGATACTTTAAGACAATGGAATGTTATGCTGCTGCTAAAGGGAAGTAAGTTTACAGATTCTGTGGATGGATCAAAGTGCATGCATAAGATAATGTTAAAAGAGAAGAATGCAAGAAAAGTATGCTTGGGCTACAAATATAAATCAGTCGGCATGCTCATTGATAAGGATCAGAAATGAACATGGCACTGCAAATAGCTGGTACTCTAGTTTTATAGTGTTGTTTTTTCTTCTAAAGTTCACAGTACCATGAAAATATTAACTTTTGGTGTGAGGCAAGACAGTGGAAAAAAGATCCATCATCCCCTTTTACTCATGGTGACAGGAGAGGGGATTTCCTCATCTGAAAGGTCAGTGTGCATCTGCAATGTAACGTGTCTGCAAGAACAGCCCACTCTGTCTTCATCTACATAATAGAAACATAGCACTTGGGAGGCCAAGGTGGGAAGATTGCTTGAGCCCAGGAGTTTGAGGCTGCAGTGAGCTATGATCGCATCACTGCACTCCAGCCTGGACGATAGAAGTAGACACTGTCTGAAAAAAAAAATACAACATTCAAAACAAGATGGGAGACACCTGGCCTACACCCACCAGGCCACATCTCGAAAAGTACATCTAGCTGTAGATACCACATTTCAGGGAAGACTGACAAACTAGATCTCATTTCAAGGAGGATAGTGACTAAAGACCACAAAAATCTTGAAAACATTTGAGGATGTCTGGCCTGCAGCAGAAAAATCTCTAGGGACCCAAGAAGCTTCTGTCTAGCCCTTGGGAAGGATTCATGTGAAACGTTAGGCTTCTTTGAGGGCACCAAGACTTGTGTACAGAAGTTATGGAGAAGCTGAGTTGAAGTCAAGATGAGGATCAGGGTTATTCAGAAGAGGCCATGGGATCCACACTACTAGAAGTGTGAAAGCAAAGCACGTGAGATTCCATCACATGAACAACTAATGGTCTCTTTTTCTGTGACCCTCCAATTTGACTTCCACCAACTTAAACGGGTTTATGCTTCTACCAGGGGACAAAGTTTTCCTGATTGATGAGGCTCTGAGGGAAAAGCATATGGTAAGAATGGAATTATCTGCTTATCAGATGCTAAGATAGTTCTACTGACCCACTGTGAGTGGGAATTCCATTCTGAGCTGCTTTCCCAGGACTGGTCAGAAGTGTTTACAGAGTGATGTGGTGATGAACTACAGATAACTAGAGGTGCAACCTATTGATTTTTTTTTTTAAATGAAAATTTAACTGTCTGGCATTGAGCAGCATCTTTGATCTTTGACCTCATTAATAAAGCAAACAAACGTCAGTCAGCTATTTGTGTTTTCCAGTAGTTACGCTACGCCCTCTGAGAAATCCAAAATCTAAGCCATGATCTCAGCCTTCAAGAAACTTATATGGCACCAGCCACGATGATTCACACCTGTAATTCAAGTGCTTTGGGAGGTGGAGGTGAGAGGATCCTTTGAGCCCAGGAGTTCAAGACCAGCCTTGGCAAAGTAGTGAGACCTCATCTGTACAAAAAAAGAAACATACATTAATATGATCTTTTTTTTTTAATTTTTATTTTTTGAAAGAAAGAAAAAGAAAAGAAAGAGTGAAAGAAAGAAAAAAAAGAATGAAAGAGAGAAAGAAAGAGGAAGAGAAAGAGGGAGAGAGAACGGGATTCTTGTTCTATTGCCCAGGCTAGAATGCAGTCTAAAAATGGGTATTAAAAACCTCTTTTATGCCAATAACAGAACTCTCCACCCCAAATCTACAAAACATACATTTTTCTCAGTATCACATTACACCTATTTTAAAAGTGACCACATAATTGGAAGTAAATCACTCCTCAGCAATTGCATAGCATTTCACAAGTTTTAATAAAATATTGGTTGGCTGCTTGTTATTTTCATCCCTTGTTCCTTCCTGTCTCAAAAGAGCTATCTGTTTTAAAGAT